>JAUZST010065778.1:0-22516 GCA_034779995.1 Parotocinclus haroldoi | reverse complement strand
ACACACACACACACACACACACACACACACACACACACACACACACACACACACAAACACAAACACACACACACACAAACACAAACACACACACACACAAACACACACACAAAAACACACACACAAAAACACACACACAAAAACACACACAGCACTTATATGTGGAACATTGCTGTCTGCACCTTGTCACACAACCTGACTGGTTACTGTAAAGTTCCCACTGCGCCACTTTTCTTTGATAGTTTGTTCATGTGCTCCAGGTTAACGGCCATTTCACACAGAGTGGGGTGTTTTTGCAAAAAAAGAAAAATGCAATATGCTTTTGTGTGTGTGTGTTGTGGCACCTTCACACCAATGCATCTTTTTGTGGAAACACTTAAAACACTTTTGCTTTCTTTAATGTCACTTCTATTAATGCATTACAGAGATGTCTGTGCGTCTTTTTCACATCGTTAACTTAAAAAGCTGAGCTCTGATTGGTCAGGCTGACCTGAGACGCAGTCCGACAACTTTAGACCCGATGTGAAGGATGGCATTAATACGCATGTTCTGTTTAAAAACCAGGCAGCACGGGGGCTCGGTGGGTAGCACCGCTGCCTCACAGTACAAGAAAGTCCTGGGTTCAAGCCCAGGGTGGAGCGGCCTGGGTCCTTTCTGTGAGGAGTTTACTCCAGGTACTCCGGTTTCCTCCCACAGTCCAAAGACATGCGTTTTAGCTTAATTGGGGTCTCTAAATTGGCTCTTAAATCCAGGTGTGTGCGTGTGCGTGTGCATGTGCGCATTACCTGGTGGGCTGAGCAGCTCTCTGATCTGTGCCTCTTTTACACCCTCTGCCCAGCGCAGGTCTAATGAGCGCAGTAAAGGACAGCTAGGAGAGCTCAGTGCAGAGACGGTCACCCAGTTACACCCTGATAGCACCAGATCTTTGAGCCCTAAAGATAAGGGATGGCATTTATTTAACATCACATCAGCACCAGTGGCTATTCACGACAAGAGCAGGGTTATACGGATCACCAAGTCCACTTACTCTGGAGTAATTTAGTGCGAACAATTAACCTGAAACACCTTTAGAGTGTGAGAGGAATCCTCCCACCCTGTGTTTCAACCAAGAACATTGGTGCACTAAGCCATCTTTAACAAGAGACAATTCAGCGTTTCTGGAAAAACAACGTGACAGCACTAGCACCTGTTAAGCTGTTGACGACTAAGGTAAGCTGCTTCTTTGTTATGTTGGCCCAGGACAGGTCCAGTGCGACGGGCTGGCGTTTGATGATGCCGGACAGAGCCTGTGGACTGATGGACTGGCAGCGACTCAAACTGATCCGAGTCCACAAGCGTTTATCACAGCCCCTGTGGAATAAAGCTCGGCTGTAACGAACGAGTTCCAACGTGCTGGCTGCGTAAGGATTTTTCTGCACTCACCATTTGTACCAGCTCTTGCAGACGGCCATGCAGACGCACAGCTCAGGTTGAGTCAAGTACCGAAAGACAGACACCCACACCAGTCTGCCCCAGCCGGGCTCACTTGCACCGTTCTGCTCAGGCGAAGCGCAGGACGCGGGGTTGGAAGTCGAGGCCGGAGGCCTTCCTCTCGCTGGCCGGACGGTCTTTGTGCTTTTCTTTCGCACCTTGTCATGATGGAACCCTCTGGAGTTGCAGCGTAATGTTCGGCCCATGTGGGCATGTTTGGAAGTGCTCCTGGTCAGAGGGGGGGACTGGAGGTGCGTTGTGGCTACATGAGAGTGCGTGTGCCGGTCAGTTTTGTCCGTACGGCGCGCGTCACTTCGGAGCGGCGGCCGGAGCAGAGACTTGTCGCTCCTCACACAGGACAGATTGGCCTCCAGCTTGGGAACAATGGTACTGGGATCCCGTCGTCCTCGAGTGGGTTGTAAGGTCACAGTGACCCGTGACCTCTGATCTCTGTCCTCGTCGCTCAGCGCTGCAGAAGCATTTGAGCTGGTCTGCTCTCCGTCCTCGTTCCGGTCTCGTTCCCGCTCTCCGTTCTGCTCGTCGTCTCCGTTTTCGTCTTGCTTGCCTTCGTACCTGTGCGGCCGGTTTTCTTTACCTCCTAACCCGTTTTCTCGTCTGTCCGCTTTCTCGCCTTCTTCCTCCTTTTCGGTGCCGTGCTCGTCTCTCTCGGGCCTTCCTCTAAACGCCACGCTCCTTCCATCCCTTCTGAAGCGCACGTCTCTAGTGCGAAAAGACGCCATGGTTCTGCTGCGCGACATGCCTCTGCTGAGCCCTGCCCTTATCAGGCTCCCTCGCTCCAAACTCCGCTGATGCAAGAGCTTTGGAGAAAGAGACACAGACGGACATGTCTGAGAGGTAAGAAGTGGAACGAGAGAGCGGGACAGAAATGAGATGGAAACAGACAGCGAAAGCAAGAGAGAGGGTTGGCCATGATGAGTATGTATCAGTACAAAAACGATGCAAAGAAAATGCAGCCAGGTCCGCAAACGACGACGACGACGACAACGTCGCAAGCAGCAAACTTACCGACTGGAAGATTTTGCTTCTTTCTAGTCTCATCTGCAAAAAAAACCAAAAAAAACAAAAGAAACCTTCATCTCATGCACAGCGTAAGCAGGTGAAAGCAAAATCCTTACTAAACTAAAGCACTAATGCATACAGGCAACCCTCCACATCCACAGAACAGAAATGTTATCTGGGGGAGAAATATTGTCTGCATGCCCAAAGACATGCGTCTTAGGTTAATTGGTGTCTCTAAAATGGCCCTTCGTGTGTGACTGTGTGCGCGTGCCCTATGACGGATTGGCACCCCGTCTAGGGTTGTTCCTGTCCTTGCGTCCAGAGTTGCCGGGTGAGCACCGGCTGGATTAACCCCCGTGTGGATTAAGCGGAACATAATGAACGAATGAACGAAAAAAAGGAAAATCACTGAAATATCTAGACTGCTCACAAAAAAGGAGGGGATATTTCCAAATGAATTTGAAGCGATTAAAAAAAGAACGTTTGATTTTTTTTTTTTTTTCATTAAACAAGATCATTAGAAAATCAGATGAAAAGTCAAAGAAAGTCGTTTCATGACGCCAACGAGATGCAAAACTCAGTGATGGTGATTGAGTGGTAATTGATATATTCATGGGGGTGAACAGAACAATGTTAAATTGGAAGCGAGTGCCCCCAGGGGGGGGGGGGGGGCCTGGACAGGATCAGATTGTCCAGCAGCTTTTCGTATTCAGTTTGAAATATCCCCTAATATTGGGTAAGCAGTGTTATATGTATTTAAATTTATGACTATAGTAAAGTGATGGTAAATGTGACAAATATGGAATGGAGCAGTTCAAATGATTGGAACTCTGATTACAATGAATTACATCACTATTATTATTACTGCACATATGAAAAGTATAATTTGAGGACTGTACAGATGAACCATAGTGTCGCACGTGGAGGGGAGGAGTTATAGAGTTTAAAGGCCACAGGTAGGAAGGAAGGAGGCGCTCTGTAGTTCATTTCGGTGGAATGAGTCTGGCACTGAATGTGCTCCTTTGACCCATTGCCATGGTGTTGAACCTTTACTAGAACTATCAAAAGGGGAAAAGGCTGAGCGAACTAGCGAGTCAAATTGCCCAGATTACCAGGACGACAGTATAGACTGGGAAATTAAATGACCTGTCCAAAGTGCATAAACAAAAGAAACACACCCATACCCTCTTCCTTTGGTGGAGCTCCAGTGCACCGGCTCTTTTACAGCTCTGCTGGTGCTGCAGCAGGATTCTCTGTGAGGGCGGGGGTTGGCGTCTAGAGCGGGTAAGAGGCGGCGATGAGGGTGAAAAGGGAGGCCGGGCCCTGCGCCCAAATCGGAGCCCCCCCACCCCGATGCCCTCCCTGTAAGCCCGTTTAGCTGGAGGACCTGAGGAAGGTGAGCTAGTGGTTTTGCTTTCCTCTTCAGAATTGCTGCTGGAAGACTGAGAGACAGAAACGTTTAAATTAAAGTACAAATGAAGTTAATATGAACAGATAAACAGATGCAACAGGGCATTCGATTTTAATGTGTTCATTCTTGGACACGTGGGTAATTCTTCCAGCAGGACCTTTAGTTTTGGGCTGTATTCCAAATAGCCCTCTATTTACTATACTATACTCCTAGCCTATAAGGAACGGGACACAGGGTGACACGGGGTGAATCCAGGGTAGGGTTTACATCATGAAGCCCTGTGGTGCACAGACACCCTCTGGATGGTGTAGCTTTTCCTGTGCTTTTCATCTCGGCGTATTTACACCCCTAAATCTCAGTCTGAGCACAGTCCGCTAATTCGAATCAACTTGCCTTTTTAGGGCTTTTCTTCCATTCACCTGGTGGGTTATTTTCTTACTAGACCTGGCAACCCATTAATTAACACACCAGGGACTTCAACGAGGCGAGGCACCTTATTATTATAGGCCTATAATTAAGGAAACACCTTAATTAAGACTTAATTTTAGTTAAGTTTACGTGACAGGGTCATGTAACCCCTGAACTTGCTGATCAAGTTACTGTTAAAATCTGATTTTATCCAGTGGTTATTACATAAACAAACTCAATGACTGTACCAGAACTGAACGAAGTTAAGTGGTCGTGGTCGCTTCTCCTGGTGAGGTTCACGCTGGCAATAGGTGGAGATGTTTAGCCCAAACCTCTCTATTATCAGTCACAGATTGAGCTCTTCCTAAAAGATCCCCAGATGATCCCAACTCTCAGATATAATCTTTCCAGCCGGTTCTGGCTTTGCCCTGGAGTCTCTGGCCAGAGAGCTATTCGTGGAAAAGCTCTAGTGGAACACTACCCGAGCACATCCTTGCAGGCTGCCCAACCCACCAAGCAGGTTTCTCTATCCAAAAGCTCAGCATCTCTAACCTAAGGTACCCTTCACCCAACAGATCACCTTGCCACAAAGGGCCAGTGTAGTAACCCTGCCTCCGTGGACTGGTGCCGTTTTTGTTACAGTTTGAACGAATACAAAAAACGCGCAGTATTCTTGCTTAACATTCTCTTCCTGTACAAATGTGCACCAATAAATTAAAATATACATAAATAAATAAAAATCAATCGTCAGCGCACACCATAGATAATACCAATTGGCCTTATGGAATCATCTTATATTATTACGGATGGAATCTGAATATCAATATGTATCAAATGCAGAGCTAGAGCATGAAGAGGGCTACACCATACCTCCGTGTTCTTTTCCTGGACACATTTTGGACACTCCCAGCAACTGGGAAGGTCCTTATTGATCACACCTTCCCCTGGCACCTTTAAGACGTGCACAAAGAAGAGAGGCGCTTTATTTTCCAGTACACCCAACCGACACAATATTCGATCCGTGCTATCGTGACCGTACCTTTATGCATTCGGGATGAGTAATTTGGGCGCATTCGGAGCATTCCATGAGATTCTCGGCAGATTTGGAGCCTTCCTGATTTCCCTCCTTACATATGGCACACACGGCTGTCAGAGGCAGAGCCGGCTACAGAAAGCAGGAGCGTTAGTGTTACACATGTCGTGCACCCTGGGGCACTCAGTCAGCCAAACATCGGATTATAGACTCACAGCTAGACACTGTCTGAGGATGCAGGTCTTCTTGAGACGACCTGGGCCACCATACTTCTTCATATCTCTGCAGTATGTACAGTCTTCACAGTCCGGCCGTCTGCAGGCCTCGCAGCGTTTGCAGCGCACACGCCGCCGCCTCAGGGCAGAGATGGATGACGGTGGCTTGGCTGGGCGAGGGACCGGGGCCATTGTGGAACCTGACCCTGTAGATCGTGGGCGATACATTACGGACGGAGGAAGGGGGAGCGGTTTGTACCATGAGGGCTGCAACCACAGGGAAAAAAAAAAAAAAAAATTAATCATGCTCAGATACACACAGAGAGACGCACACAGAGAGACACAGACACACACAGGCATTAATATTTTTAACAAAATTAATTAAAATACATAAATATATTTATATTTTAACAACTAGTGCACCATGCTACTAGTCTAAGCAGCATCCTATGTAATTGGCACTGAATTCCAGCTTGTGTGTGTTTGAACGAGTAAAGGTTTTTGAGGTGTGATCATACCCTTTTTGGCCACGTGACAATGGGTTTTCCAGTGTAAGACAATTTGGGATCATCATTGACATGCTCTTCTAACAGGGCCTGTACAAAGAAACATAAATATGATAATCATAATTAAATGAAGCTCATTTCTTTTGACAACTGAACAGTCGTGAAGGTGCCAGTCAAAAGCCTGGCTTTTAATGCGCATTCTCTTTATTTGAGCCTTTTCACCTTAAGTTCAAAGAAATCAGTACAGTGTTTTCATCCAGGCCTCACTGCTGGTGTCTATATACACACTTGTGTTAGCAACGTTAGTGATTCAACGTTTACATTCACCAGGGCTATCAGATAACGGGAAAGCTCCAAGACTACACGACTCGGTGAATAATCAGATTTGTACTTTGCAACCAGGAAATAACCTCACAAAATGAACATTTCAAACTTGAATAATTCAATAACGAAATGCTTCACATCCATGAGCGGATGCTGCATTTGAGAGTCTCCCCAAACCAAATGTTTGGTAGACATATATGGTGGGTGCTGCAGTTAATTCCAGGGTTGCCAGATCCCGCAAGTGAAAGCAAACAAGTGAACACAAAAGAAGCCCAGCCCCTTAGAATAAACAGGCTTCGCATTCGTGTTTGATTCTACTTTTGACACTTTACATCCAGAGGTATACATGCATTAAGAAATTCAATTAGTCAGACCTTAGTAACTATCACTTAGCAAGGTAATGGACCATTGTTACTCTTTGCTTGATTTTGCCATATTGCTGATTAGTAAAATACAAATTTCTAAAAGATTCCTTCCACATGGGTCCCTCAGAAGCCCCTCTACCTAACAACAATGTTACGGGTAAGGTTATTCCGTGGCTCCGCATTCAGTTCACCTCAAAATCTTCATATTGGCTTAACAAAACTTTTTTTTTTTATAAATTAAAAATATACACCTGACTCATCATAACTACGTAATGAAAGAAGTTCATGTTCTAGTCCTAACAACCTGAGGAGACACTGATCTTACGCACCCGCATGTCGCTGAGAAGAGCTGGGGCGTTCCTAATCCCTGTTGGAACGCACTTCTTGTGAGCTGGTAGCTCCTCCAGTTTGAGAAGTAGCTGCCACAGCCCCTCCAGCTCTAACGGAGTAAGGTGGACCTTCATCCCAGGACGGGTCAGAGGGGACGGAGCTTCCTCTTCCTCATCATCATGTTCCTCTGTTGCATCCCCCCCATTTTCCTCCTTCGGCTCTTCTTTTATACAGTCGTCCGTTACATTGGTGACATCTTCTTTCTGCAGACCTGTGCAGCATGAGAGGGTTATGGAAGGTCCAACAGCACAGTCAAACAGAAAACATCCCATCCCCGATGCTACAACTGCAGCTGTGCAATGTGCTGGAGTGCTGAGGTAGGACTGCAAAGTAGTTGTTTGTTGGAGTTTATTGCCGTCCCAGCACTAATTCATTACTAGATTCGTGTCTTTACACACAGGCACATACGTAGTTACAGAAAAAGCATTCACACATTTAGATAGAGTTTTTCTTCTTTATAGAAGTCTTTTCTAATAGCAGTGAGGCATTCACATTCTACACTCCTCACAAATGAGATGTTTCAAAATGAATAGAAAGTGGATCCCACAAGATCTGCTGGATAATCTGATCCTGTCCATGCCCCATGACTGTCAGGGTGTTACGACACTCTTGGGTGACCGTACACCCTACTGGACACAATGTGGGGCCACTCTGGTCCAGTTTAACACGCTTCTGTTCACCCCATGAACGCATCACTTCCTGCTCAATCACCAGAACTGAGTTTTGCATCTCATCAAATCTCAAGCAAACAATTTTCTTTGATTTTGTGTTATTTTAATTTGCTTTTCTGACGATCTTGTTTAATGAATTGTTTCACATTCATTTTGAAATATCCCCTCGTTTTTGTAAGCAGTGTATTATTTTGATCATTTAAATGTCCGGGAGTACCTCATTCAACATCTTGTTAGAATTGCTTAGTCTTGATGGTTTACAGGGAATTAACTTGGTTTCTTAATTATTTTGGGTCCAGTTTCACGTAGCTTATTGCTCTGGTGACTGTTAAATGTTTGTGTTTGGTTTTTGTGTACTAACCAATGCCAAGTGAGTATTTCTGAAATTCTGGAGTTAGATGAGAGGTATTGGTCAGAGAGTAGAGATATCGCTCCAACACGTACCAACACATCTCGTAATAGAACGGGTAACGGAACTTAGCTGGGACCTGAAAGACGGGGGGGGGGGGGGATAAAGGAGCACATAATCCATATGAATCTGTTGCTTCAGCGCAATACAAACAGAGCAGTCCAATCAAAAGTGAACGTACCCGCGTGCGGTCCTCAATGCTATAGATGTTCAGCTGCATAGGAATGTTAAAACTGTGCAGGAAATTTCCACCAAAGACCAGAGTGTCCTCAGGGGTGTATACAGCATGAATCCATCCTGCCCACCAAAACACACAATTCGACAACAGAGCAGTTTGTAGGCAGCATTTAAAGCATGGCAATACATTTCTAGGACGGTTCAGACAGGTTCAGACAGTCAGCAAATTTCCCAAAATGCGCTTAACATCATTACAAACCCTGACATCGGCCGGTGTTTCATCTACAGGCCGAGTCGTAAGTCGCACGACATGTCACGCGATTCATCGTGAACTTTTCAAAAAGGCAGCCAAAAGCATTGCGTGGCTTGCCGTCCTCAATTCCGCTTTCTCTGAATTTAGCTATGAGAGATGTAGCAACAGCTGCGTGATATTTGTGATCTTTCTGGGTGTCGGTTGTTGAAGTCTGCGGCTACGATGAGGCAGCTGTGTTGCCCAGACATCACAATCATCAATTCCTTGAACTTTTTGTGATGATAACATTTGAACCACAAGAGACGTTGCAACTCAGTGATACTGCGGTAGCCTAATAGTTGGTCCAGGGTTCAAATCCCACCACTGCCGAAGCTGCCACAGCAAGGTCCTTAACCCACAATTGCTTTATTTGTAAGCCTGTTTAAGTTGTAAGTCGCTCTGGATAAGGGCCGTAAATGTAAATCTGACTGTGGCAATTAATTTCTGAGATAATTCTGGTCTTCTTTGATATATTACATGACCGTCTTCCCGAACATTTGCCCTTGATCCAATATAACGATTTTCAAGATGGCGCCCATTTTCCGGACTCAAAGATAGGTCCCCTCACCCGTTACTTTCTGGGGTATTCGGATGTGGCATGGTTTTTTTTTTTTTTGGTTTCTGAAATAGGTGTCTGTTTCTGAAAGGGTGTCCTGTGACTTTTGACTCACCCTGTCATTCGCTCTGATAGTGTGTGTGTGGGTTGATACACACCTGACGGAATCATGAAGGTGTAACCCTGTTTTAGCTCAACGCGCTGGCACGCAGTGGCTTTGTCTCCGAGGAAGATATCACCCTGTTTTCCTGACAGCACCCAGTTTTCATAGAGGTCTAGGTTGTGAGGCGTGGGTGGGATCAGCCAGAAGACCTAAAGGCCAACCAGAAGCAAAAGGCAAAGATTAATCCTAAAATAAAGTATAACTACCCATCCACACTTATGGGGCTGTGATCTAAATGGTTAAATATACAGCACTGTTAACCAGTAGGGAACAGAAACGTAAACGAGCGTAAAAGAAGAGCAGAAAAGGAAGACATGGCGCAGAAATCGTGGGTACATTCTTACCTTGTGTCCTCTCAGAATATGGTACCAGACCGACGTACCACCAAAATCTATATGGAAATCTGTGAAGCACCCTTTCACACTCATCAGACAGTACCTACAAGGCCAAAGGTACAACAGAACCAATGTTAAAAGACAACAACAGCTGGCAAGAAATACAGAATCCGCACTTTTGGAGGACTTTTTTTTTTTTTTCCCCCCTTTGCAGATCACAGATTTGTTCAATATTCGTTTGGGTTTGATAGCTTCTAAAAGCTTCTTGCTTCATACAACTTACACGTCGTGGTACATGTGTACATTTCAATTTGACACCTTCTCATTCCATCGATAGAGAGTCGATGAGAAAAATAAGTTCGGTGATGACGTTTTTCAAAATGATGATACATGGGGCCACCGCATACAAAAGTAGTGTATGTTAAAATGAGTCCAAATACAAATCTTTGTTCTCTGATGGAATGTGAGCCAAAAAAGTACGCATTTATTTTTATTTTAATTACATATTCGTTTATAAGCACCTTTAACCCAAAGTGCTACATTTACATTACATTTATGACATTTAGCAGATGCCCTTATCCAAAGCGACTAATAACTCATACAGTCTTACAATCCAAGCAGTGGTGGGTTAAGGCGCTTGCTCAGGGACCCAGCTGTGGTAGCTCGGCAGAAGTGGGATTTGAACCCTGGACCATCAGGTCCAGAGTCCAACACCATAAGCGCTAGGCTACCACTGTCCGTGTGCTACACATACCGCTAACCGATGAAAATAGGTTATTAATCTGATCTTTAAAGCTTCGCTAGAGAGTGCAGACTAAATATCCAGGGGTAGGCTCGAGTCTCAGAGTTTCAGCTGAGATAAGAGACAGCCCAGACAAGAGCAACTGATCTGATGACCTGAGGGACCTGAAAGAGGGTTGGAGCAGATCCATTCAGTGACTCGTAAACTAATTATGTACTTTGCAGGGAAGCAGTTTAAATGGACCAAGATGGGGCGAAATAGGGTCTCTTCTTTAAATCTGTTAAGATATGAACAAAAATTGAGAGACAAAGTGTTCTGACTCCATACTTTTTGCCAGGGGTTGTAGAAAAAAAAAAGCCCTTTTCAACCTTGTTTGGCATACCAGGTTCCAGGTAAACCTTACGTTCACTGCCTTACATTCACTCCACAAAAAGAAAACAAATACAACCTGCACTAGTAGTCCAGAAAGCGGTAACTCACTTCTGTACTTTGGGATAGTGCATGTCTATGATGGCGTTGGTCGAGTCGGTCTGTCTTTCCTTTAGATGCCGTGGCCACATGTTATCCACCCAGTCTATCAAATCCACCTGCAAAACCACACAGCCAAGTCTAAGGGCTTTCTGTGCTAAAAAAAAGAAAAAAGGCAGCATGCATGCATGTACAAAAGTTCATACCGAGGCGGGTCTCTTGACAAGATGCTCTAATTTAGTATGGCTAAACTCCAGACTGATCACGTTGTACAGTTTCTCTCTTTCTGAAGCTGGAGTTTCGTAGTAGCGCCTCCACTGGCTCATTGACATCTCCATGCCCTTTTGAGTGTTCACGTCCATGACGTCGATAACCCTTCGACTGCCTGCCGGGAAAAAAAAAAAACAGGAGCGTAGACAAAGTAGAGCGGTGAACAGCCTGAGGATATAGGCTAACATATGAATTACATCCATGCTAATCAAAGGACGCCGTGCAAATGAGGGAATCAATTCTTACCTACGAACAGTTTCACATCACTCACACTGAAGTCTGGATCGGGCATCCTGAGGGAGATGGCACAAATGAATCTTTAGAGCCTTCCCATGAGAGTCATACCACGGTTAAGCACAGTCAGCTATAGGAAAAAGCCTGGACTTCTGCATTAATTACTCTTACACCCCAAGAGCGCAAGAACACGGCACTACACAACGATCGTCCCTTTAGCTCACGGATCGTAGTTCCAAAAAGATGTGCAGAACATCCAGGTGTTCTTGTGCAAACTTACAGCAATGCATCACTGGCTTGTTTTGCATTCTTTATTTTTTCTCGGAGTCATATGACTCTATTCCTAAACAAAAAAAAACAAAAAACAAAAAGCACGCGTGTAACCACAGCATAACGATTGGCAAAAGGGAGTGATTATATTTGGGAGTGCCAAAGGCCATACGGTGTAGGAAATAGCCGAATTTGCAGGAGTATTTATGGTCTCACCGCAGTGGCGGGAATGTCATGCCTCAGGAAATGATCGTCTGAATTGTGGCCTAAAGAGAAAACTGACAGACAGGAAACGCTGGCGTCTTTCACGGCTTGCGAATAAAAATGGCTTCCCTTTTTTTTTAGAAGCAAGAATTGTGTCAACACAGGTCCTTCACAACCAATTCCAGGTAGAACACTCCACAGGGAACTGCATATCCTGAACATATGGAGCAGAGTGGCATGTAGGTCTTGGTTCGCTTCTGCCGACAAAGTTGCCCGGTTACAGTGAGAGAAATGACACAAATACTGGGATGATCATGACTGGAAGGGAGTTTTCTGGTCAGACGAATCTTGTTCTTGAATCCAGGACTGCATGTAAGGTGGAGGAGGTCCTGTGGGGTGTTTTTAATGAGGCAGAAATGGGTCCGTTGGTTGACGCGACAGTAAATTTGAGCCACGATGCCTGGACTGAGCTGCTGAGGTTGGGGTCATTCCCATCCCTGTATTTCAAAATAAAAAGGGCTGTAAATGTGACTGTTTGGCATGATGAACATTCAGGTGTAGTCGCACATCTGGACTGGGGGGCAAAATTCCCAGATAATGACAAGAAATCCGGAAAATGACCTGTGCAATTCTTTGGCTGAGCATTGGTGTCACTTGGATCCGGAAACGTATCCAGTCCCGCCCAGGCTACATTGAATCGCAGCTGCTATTCGTGCTCATTGAGGTATTGCATGCTTTTTTTTGTACGTTTTAGTCACAGGGGACTAATTTTTGGAGCAGAGAGTTTATAAGTCAGTGCATATATATTATAACCAGTGTCCCATTCAGCTTGCTATCTGTACTGAGCAACAGCGAAGAAGACATGAAGCACAAACAAGGGAAATAAGAAGAGGAACAAAACATACTGAATTCCAAGACCGTCTGCTTTAGGAAAGATGATCGGGTCCCGAAGCCCCTCCCTCTGGATGTACTCGAAAGTAAAGTCTGAAGAAAGCAGAGAAATGTACAAACCACTGAATTAATCTGGGTATGCAGGATGCTGATCTGATTACAGCCATATTCTAAATACTGACCTTTTCCTTCCATTATTTTGACCAAGTCGGAATTAAAGTAGCTGCTTTGTAGTTTTTCATCCAGGTCAAACGTCCTCTTCCCTTCAATCTCATCATCTGAGATGCCATCGTCGTGGTAGCGCCGTCTTGTTCCTGTTCGCTACACAGACAGTGGCCAGGTTGATTCAGAAGAACAAAAATCCATGTGATGTACAGGTTTAACATGTGAAGGTGACTGGTAAAAACTTTTTTTAATACTCTTAAATAATTTTAATACTGTTAATCACATTTCCCTTACGTAACCATATGTGGTACCCGTACGTATGGGCAGTGTCTGAAATGGTCTCTCCTTTCAAAATTTCAGATTCTGTCACGTGAACACAGGTAATTAACTGCATAGTTAGGCAACATGCTGGTTGTGTTAAAGAAACATCACAATTCTGCTGTATTCAGTGGATTCATGTTTGTCGTGTGTCAAATATTTCCTGACTGGTCTGGAGTTTGGGGTCTTTCTTCGCCATAGGTCATACCAGTATTCTGGTAATGGGAGCTTGACTGTGGTCTGGGTTGCCACGTCATGCAGTGTGGTGCAGCTTCGCTTCTTATGAAAAACAACTGGGGCAGTCTGGTGTGTCCAATACAGTACCATGGATACACGGTTTGCTCCCAGTGATTTTTGATCTTTCTCCAATAACGGGAACTTCCTAGTTTAGTCGGTCATGTCATGCGTTCAATTCATTGTTTGGATTGGGTTAACAATCACTTGATGGATCATCGATCTCCATATCTCCAAGTATTTCTGCAGGATAGTGGATTAGTTTGCCATTGCTTTCTCCACCCCTCCCCATTTAACAGGGCTTGGGACCGGCGTGCAGCCGTTTCCAGTTACAAGGCTGGGGTGTTTGCATACACAAGTCAATGGCAATTTAGAGACGCCAATTAACCTAACACGCGTGTCTTTGGACTGTGTGAGGAAACCCACGCAGACACAGGGAGGACACATGTGACTCCCCACAGAAAGGACCCAGGCCGCTCCACCCTGGGATTGAACCCGGAACCTTCTTGTTGTGAGGCAGCGGTGCCGCCCACCGAGTGTTGTTGTTGTTGTCAAGCATAAAACATGATTAGTTTAAATTTTATGCACTGGTTATCATACACAGTGTGCATTAGGCTTAATAAATAAAGAATCACGTAAACAAAAACATTGCATTGTTCAGGACGTGTGTGAATTAGTGCAACACGCATTCTAACACACAGGTAGTGTGAACCTATGAGGACGTTCCCACTCAGGGGTTAAACGAATAGATTATTGATCAGAATGCTGAAAGTCCAACAACACCAAACTTACACTGGCAGGTTTATCTTGTTTAACGCATGCCTGCTTCTGTAAGTTACTCTAGATAAGGGCGTCTGCTACATGCTGTAAACGCAAATATAACCTGGGACCAAACTTCTCCAAATCATGATTTGGTTTATTTTATGGCAGGCAATCATATATATATATATAAAATAAAAATTAAAAACTCACCAGGCGCTTGCTGTATCGGGTTTCCTCCATTGCCTAAACAGAGAAACAGTGTTGAGACGAGATCTGTAAGGGGAGAAGTCATGTGTAATAAAACGCTACAAAGTACATCTCAAGCAAGAACGTCCAAAGTTGAAATCCTACAACCTGCTTATTTAGGAAGGATAATGCTACCTGACCATCAAGATATAATTGTGGTTTAAAGTAGGTTTTCTTTTAAACCCCAAGAAGGCTGAGACACAAAACCAGCTGTTCTGACTCAACATTTTATCTGTACATAATTTTAAGATTCTAAGATAGCCGGGGTCCTGGATTTGTTCTCAACAGCCAGTGCAATTAAGAAAAGAAAAAAAAACGGATGAAGAATTGGATGAGTCATTCAGATTTAGGTATTCATACTGTATCTTATCAGCTCAAATATATATTACTGCTGATCAAGTAAAGCAAGTGAGTGAGAATTCGCTCGGGTTGCAGAGATTTACAACACCGTTGCAACACTGGTTTGAGTCGCAGTAGTGCCCTGAGGCCTGATCGCGTGTCGCGCAGGCACTACTGGCCAAGTGTGAGGGAGGAGAGGCCAGTCAGGGGATCGACCAACAGGTCTGGAACAAAGTGTGATCAAGCTTACATCTCATCTTCAGCTTATGACCCTGCAAGCCAGACCAAAAAAAACCAGTGAAAGCCATGGCACTAATATTTGACCTCAATAGCTGGAGTGCGGTACAGTTTGGGGATTCCCCAACCTAAAGGCACCTGATTCAACACCCTTAAATACCAGGTTTAGCAGGTGTGAACGATCACCACTCTGTGCTTTTTTCCGGCTATGCCATCAAACTAGGCCTAGTTAACGTCTAAACTGTTTGGACATTTTATTGAGAAGGTTAGTGTGTGTGATATGGGACAGAGCCAGAGCCTTCCAATCCTGTTACATAAAGATTCAACCCTTGCCCCAAGCACAATGCCTATGAAGTTAAACTGATGATTCAGTGAGTCAAGTGAATCGTTTAAACCTTAAATGACTCCGTTAAGTACACAATAAAAGTTCTGTGTCACCGGCGGCATTAACGCTCCTGTAAATGGCCGGTCATAAGGTCTGTGATGTCCTTAGCAATTGAACACACCACTGGAGTAGGGTAGTGTGCGATTGGGACACAGCCAAACGCCTTCAATACTGCCATAACTCGACTCAACTTTCCTGAATCACAGCCGGAGTTAAGCTGATAACTCAGTAATCATTTCTATTCACATGATCCCGTTGAGCACAGATCAAAAGGGTTGGGTGATAAACGAGACACTCCTTTCATAAATGGCACTTAGTAATTCGTACCACATAACTGATTGGTGTCAATTTGGATTGTGATTTAGGACAAGACAAGCCTCCAACTGTTCCCATTAACAAAGTAACTGTCACTCAATGAGCTGTATAGTGATTCATTTAAACCTTAAACGGCTCAGTTAAGTAGGCACTAAATGTTCTGTGTTGCCCTTAACAATTTAGCGCACTACTGGAGTAGGGTAGTGTACGATTGGGACACAGCCAGACACTTTACAGCCATAACTCAAGTCAACTTTCCTGAATCACAGCCGGAGTTACTCATAACTCAGTAACCGTTTCAATTCACATGATTCCAGTAAGCCGAGATCAAAAGGGTTGGGTGATAAACGAGACACTCCTTTCGTAAATGGCACTTACTAATTCGTACCACATAACTGAATGGTGTCGGTTGGACACTAATACCAGGTTAGGTTGTGATTTAGGACACGACAAGCCTCATAAAAACAGAGGTAAGCTGGTCATTCAATGAGTGAATAGTTTAGACATCCAGTCAAGCAGGCGTCAAAAGAACTGCATCTAAACGGCACGCATGCTCTTCTAAAGTGCAGGTTCGACTCAGTATAATATCGGTACGACGTTTCCTATGTTGATACACTACCGAGTGGGGTCGTGTGTGATTTGGGACGCAGCCAGTTACTTCGAAAAAGTGGAAACAAAGAATGGGAATCAGCTGTGCTCCGTCTGTTCTGACCAGGAGTATAGGAGCTACTTATAAACGATACTATAGCAGGTGTTTATTGAAATAAAAACAACAGTGCTTTGTACCGAATGTGATATTCATAGAGTCGATAAACACATTCATGTATGATTAAGGACGTCAATACAAAGCGGATCTCTCGGTGACAGGCACTCGCTATGCTAATTAGCGTCCGTAGCTAACAGGGTTAAGCGAGCTCGCTCCACCGGGCTCTGTGTGCAGGCTTTTTATTTCTGTAATCACACAGCCCTGGTTAACGTGCACGGACTTCATCCTGTAGCGTTACATTCAGAAAGTGCGTAATAAACGAAAGACGTAACTGGTTACCGAGCTAACTGGCTAACCCCGTTAGCATTTCCATTGACACCCACAGGCAGCAGCGGCTAGCGCTAACACAACACAGAACAAAACAAAACCAGCAACACCTAAAGCTCCAGTGCTCCTAACGTTACCTCTGCTTCAGTCCAGCACCGCCGCCGGGCTCCCGTCTGAGTGAGGCGATGCAAAGCGGGCTCTCTTAGTTGTGAGCGGAACTCATACTGCAGTAAGCCCGTTCACTCAATAACGCTCGTTATTCTATACGATAAAGTTAAAGCTTCCATCCGCCATTTTCAGATTGTCATTATACACACACACACACAAACGGCACGAGCGTCCAACAGGGCCCCGCCCTCGCCAAAATAGTAACCAGTCAGAAAGCAGCAAAGAGAAATGCATCGTTCTGATTGGCTCAGACCCACGCCATTGTAGCACGACGCTCACATTAGCCCCGCCCATGTGTTTTTATTATAAAGTCACTAAGTGAGATGGGTAGATTTCACTCCGGGGCAGGACCGAAAAATAAGTAGGTCAAAAAGTGGAAACACAATGTCACGTTTAATGCATTATATTATTAAACATAACGGACTAGATACATAATATAAGGATAATAAGAAAAATGAATAGTGTTATATAGAGCTAAAAAGAGTTATATATATAGAGCTATATATATATATATATAATACTGCTCAAATATAAAGGGAACATTTAAACCATGCAAAAACTCCGCGTTCCCTGAATTTATTTTTAGCAATATATATATATATATATGAGAGAGAGAGATAGAGAGAGAGAGAAGGAAAACCACACAGACACAGAAAGGACATGGGATTGAACCCAGGACCTTTGTGCTGTGAGACAGTGTTGCTACCCACCAAGCTGCCAACTTACTGCTTAATGTGCTCAACTGACCAGGTAAAAAAAGACAAGCTTTGATTTTATATTCATTCAAATTTAATAGGAGTGCATAACGCACATGTGGAAAGTTCACTCGGGCAAAAAAAACATAAACACCCCAAAACAATAGCTCACAAACATTTAGTAAAGAGTTTATGAAAGCACATCTAGACCAGTATAATACTACAGATACATACACTGAACATGTAAGCACATAATTCTCTAAAACAACCGTGAAAGTGATTTACGAGGAAGCGGTCAGGAGAAGTGGCTCCATTTCAGCAATAAGGTAATGTCCCACTTTTCATTCAGCATGACTGAGACAGTTGCTCAATCTTCTAATGCTGATTCTAAGCTGCTGCTGCTGCTGATGATTATAAATAAACAAATAAGGAACATTTCATACACAAAGCCAGAACCAGAGAATGGACAAGGAGGCAAGCTGAGTGATCTGAAGCCTTCTGGTGTGAACCGTGCGATTCTGAAAAGGCAAGGGAGATATTAAGGACGTTCACGCACTTCATGAAAAACTTGAAAATGTTTGCTTCATCGAAATAGTCGTGGGATTCAAAACAATTAACAAAACTTTCCAAGCTTTCTTAAAAAAGTCCCAAATTATCCTAAATCCATTACAAATTATAACTTGTGGATAACAGACAGATAGACTGCTCACATAATCCCCGTATTTTTGTGAGTAGAGTATATTAGAGAGAGAAAATTTAAATACACTGAACACAAAATGAGGGGATATTTTAAAATGAATACGAGGAAGATACATCAAGAACTGCTGGACAATCTAATCCTGTCCATGCCCCATCACTGTCGCCGTGTTATGGCACTCGGGTGATCATACACCCTACCGAACAGCCAATGTGGGGGCGCCCTGGTCCAGTTCAACATGCTTCTGTTCACCCCCATAAATATATCACTTACTACCCAATCACCATCATTGAGTTTTAATCTCATCTGCGTAATCGAACAAATTTCTTTGACTTTTCATTTCCTTTTCTGATGGTCTTGTTTAAGGATCAATTTCCAGCTCCAGTTCCCATCATAAGCTATTCCTGTGAAAATCAAATGTCCTTATTGATAGCTCACTGTGACAGGTAGCGTAATAGTAGCTTGTTTTCTGGCATTTGAAAGCCTCATTACGTTGCAGGGATTTCTATTGGGTGATTTGCAGTTGGAAAGAATGAAACAGGATTTGTATTAGATGCCATCATTTTTTTTATAAATTATACCACATGTAGATTATTGACTAAAGGTCTTTGATCAATGCATTTACAAACACGATGGCACTTCACCTGATCTCACTTTTACGAGAAGAAGCTGTAGATGTAGGAAAAGGCAACAATCCCCAGGATAATGCAGCACAGCATGATCATCATTTTCTTCTACAAAGAGAACGAGCAGATGAGAGTGCGTGTGAAGATAATGTACGAGAATGAGGATAAGACACTTAAAAATGATCAGTTGTTATATTTGAGTCCATTTTTTGTTTACATGATTTAACACGGGGCCTCCTGTGGGGATAAACAAGGGGAATTGAGGGATATGCAAGGTTTTGGTTTGAACACACTGTATTTCTGTACAGTACAAAAAAAAAAGTGTCACTTACCCATGGTTGAACCGTATCGTGTGAAACGCTGTGAATGCAAACATGGTCTACCAGTGTCAGGTTCGAATTGAATGCTTCTACTTTGTAGCATGTTACTTAACACCATTAATAACAGCCTCATCCCATCTATCGTTAACAATTTGGCTCCATAATGATTCTGTGAAGATTCACAGCACGAACAGACAACAAACTAGCAGAAATCTGTAGCGCACATACATGAAAGTTTTGTCAATGTTAATGTTGTCATCTGTACTTGGTATAATGTGTAACCCAAGTCAGTGTGTAGTCTATTCATTGTGTGCAACTGCTCTGGAAGTTAAGACATGACACTCTTTAAGACCTGTATCAGTGTGTTTGGTAAAGGAAGAGCTGGCAGGAGTGGTGGATGCCCGGCAGCATGACTGGCCATGTCCAAGGCAGCAAATTAGAATTAATCCAACAGTGGCATCTTGGTAGATCCAGTGTATAAACTTCCAGAATCCATTTAGCACTTCAGAATCTTAAAACATAATTACGCAATAATGTTTTTCAGGGATAAGCAACGGCGACTCATGACGCAGCCAGGTATAAACGGGATCGAAACAAAAAAAACGCACAACTAGTAAGCTAACTTTGTCTTGGTGTCCACTGCAAAAGTACACTGAGCACAAATCATTCACAACTCAAATCATTCCGTTCTGGGAGACGCGCCCAGATTGTAGTATAGCCCCCCCCAACTTTTATTGTACCTTTTCTTTATAGGGTTCCCCCAAAATGGCTTTAGGCTAGCTCTAATTTCACCCAACTCCCACAATTGTGGGTTAAAGACCTTGCTCAGGGACCCAACTGTGGCAGAGGTGAGATCTGAACCCTGGGGTCCATAATCCAGTACCATAACCACCAGGCCACCACAGTCCTCATGTTTGACCTACTTTTTGGTGGAAGGTATCGTCAGCCTGATATTTCTAAATGAAATATCCCATAATGAAATATCTTATTGTTGTGCAGTGTATATCGTTACAATAGTGAAGTGAAGCCATTTAGCTCTGGATGCTCATCATTATGGGTGAGCGATAGATCGTATCGTATAACATCGTATTATTTCAGGCTTTTGCGATAACGATACATTTGGTGCTATATTTCAAGAACATACAATTACAACAAAATATGTTTTGTACTTTACCAATAAAACACCTCACCTCGTGGCATTTTTGACTTGCGATCTGAGGCGTTTTCCCCTTTTGTTGTTACAGACCTTTGGCATAGCTTACAGATCACCGTAGTTTGTTGCACATCTTTTTGGGACAAACGTCTCCAGCGCAGAACCACTTTCTGCCATACCTGTTGCTCTGCCTATGTGCCATGTAATGGATGTAAGGCATACTCTGTGTAATCATTACATAAACACAGTGGAATATCACCATATGGATGTTTCATATCAATAAAAAAAAATACATATATACCTGTATTAGCGCACACTATGTGATATGGCACACCCTTACTCACCATAAAAATACTAAATATCAGAAATAGGAGGTCACAATAGATTATTATGCCGTTTTGCAGCTCGTATTGTCATTCTTCCAATTCCCTAAATTTATTTCTTACCTAGTCGCGGCCGAGGCGTGTCGATGGTGGTGATGCGGTTAAAACACTTTCTGAAAAGTTTAAAAACTTCAAAACTCACACACCTCAAAAATATCACACAGCAAACATGTCTACAAAACTGCCAGAGTTGACGGTTCCAGCGCAGTGGTTACAAATATAAAATCTTTTATTCCTCAAGTGACATATTAAGATTCTTAGAAACAGGAATGAAGCCACAGAAAGAAAGCAAACTGCAATTCGTCCATTTTATAATTGAATATTGGTTTTAAAAAAGCCAATCAAGGTATTACCGAATGGGGAAACAATCTAATAAGATTAATGTGATACATTTGTTATTATTAACCAATTTCCATTGGTATGTTTGGAATTCTATTAAAATGACATTCAGCAATTTGACTTCCTTTTGGACAGAAACTCGATTCACGATCACGTCATGACCCTGTGGAGCTTGATTATAACCTGGGAATTAAATACATAAAATTGGTGGTAAAAGCAGTTTTACACCATGTAAAAAAAAAAGTACACGCTGAACATCTCAGAGTCACACATTCTCACTGAGAACACTACGAGAAAACTGGACATTCGGGCAGGTCGTTCTCTAGAGGCTCCACATTCAGAGGGATAGGAAAATACATGTGACATGAAATGCTGGCTCGTTGACTGGATGGATTTGGAAGACCTGAAACAAACATTTCGGGAGTTTAAATGAAAAAAAAAAAAAAAGTTAAATACAGTAGGACCTACAATACTTGTAGTTCCATGAATAACTGGTGAAGTCTTTGGTGTAGCGTACACTATTAAAATATTAAGGCAGAATGTAAAAGTCACCCCCCCCCTCCCCCCCTGTCCACTCTACATTTAACATGTCCTGTTATCGTATTGATCATGTCCGTTTGGGTTCCCCAGGCAGTCAGGTAAGGAATGATCCATCCGTTCATTAAGGGAAGGTGTGGCCACAGGTACAAAGGGAGGGAGGTGCGTCCTCTGAATCGCCTCTCACCTCTCATTAGGGATGACAGGGACTGGGTGGAAATGAGAGACGGGAACGTCAGAGATGGATTAAGGACCAGAGTGGGGGAGGTGCCACAGAACAGGTGTGGTGACATACAGGTGGTGTGATCTCAGAGTATCTGTGTGATTATGATGATAATAATGATGGAATAATGACGAGACCACGGTACAGATCACGCCCAGTACGATCATGTTCTACCAGAGAGAGAAATAAAGGGAAGTCAGTACAGCAATACTGAACCAATAAAACACTGTATTAGAGCATGCAACGCTACGAATGGAAAGGCAGACAGACAATGAAAGCTCAATTCTACATGCAAGTGCTTTTAGTTGGTCTACTCTCAAAGCCATTTATTTAACCGTTAAAAGATATACTCAGTACTGCAGTTAGAAACAGCCACACACACTTCCATTAGGGTACGGTCACTTCATTATGCAATATGGGAATTACAGTCGAATCCGACCAATCGGACCAAAGAAGGTGAGAGCGAATAAGAAAAAGAAGCCACAAGTCGCCACTTAGAGCGGATACAAAGCGGCTC
>JAUZST010065767.1:0-22517 GCA_034779995.1 Parotocinclus haroldoi | reverse complement strand
AGAGAGGGAGAGATACAGAGAGGGAGAGATACAGAGAGGGAGAGATACAGAGAGGGAGAGATACAGAGAGGGAGAGATACAGAGAGGGAGAGAGAGAGAGAGAGATACAGAGAGGGAGAGATACAGAGAGGGAGAGAGAGAGAGAGAGAGAGATACAGAGAGGGAGGGAGAGAGAGAGAGAGAGAGAGAGAGAGAGAGAGGGAGAGAGATACACAGACAGACACTGCAACTCTGGTTTGTTTGCTTGGTTTCATTCTCCCTCTCTATTACCCTTCATATAATAGAATGGTGTGCATGTGCTTACTTAGAGGTGTGCTAACCTCTGGTAAATACACCCTGCAGAAAGAACATGAACTTGTCCCGACAGAACCTTTCTGATTGTATCCAGTAGCCTATCTGCACAGGCACTTCATATAAAGACATTATCACATGTCTGTTCATAAGAATCAACTCAACTTTTTGTTATAATTGTGTTGCAGATGAAATGCATTATATAAATAAATATTTGTGGGCACTAGTTCTAACTATTGAGGCCTACTGTTTCATCAACACCCTAATTACTAATTAAGTCACAATTCAGACAATTGTGGGTTAAACGTCTTGCTCAAGCACCCAACAGTGGCTGTTTGGCAGAGGTGAGATTTGAACACTAGACCATTTGTTAGTCCAGTAACTTAATGGCTAGGCCACCACAGTCCACATTTATAGGTTTTTGTTTCCCTGAAGTCATGTTATCAACATTCTTCTCTGCTGTCTTTAAAATCAGAGATAAGAATTAGTTTGTCAACTTTGATTGAGAATTTCACTGGCGTGCACAGAAACTTGACCTCATCTCCACCAGGCCACTTGAAATAAAATTGTGCCAGGGCGCATCTGTCAGAAGCTGTCCTCACATTTTCTAAATTCTAGTGGAAAGCCCTCTTATTTGAGCAAAGACTGTTACTAAATCAAATTTACAGATCAAACTCTGTATGTATAAGAATTTTCTGAATGTATTTTTTTTTTGGTTTGTCCACAAGTTTTGCCTGTATAGTGTAGATGGACAGAAACTGCCCGCAGTCTGACATATACTAGTTTTTCCTGCCTCATGGCTGCAGTTTGCAGGCAAGTTTAATGTTTAGTATGATTCTTGACCTGAGTTGAGAGGGGCTTCAAAACCTCTTGGGTCATTGCCATACTTACTAGAAACAGATGTTGACTTGGCTTTTGTTAATCAACCAGCAGACCCTTGCTTGCTAGCTTCCATAGGGAACCGTTTTGAGGGATTTAAAAACTGCAGGATCTGGTTAATGTGTGTTGAGGTAATCCAGACATTGATCAATGGAAACTCTTTACTCCTGTTAGTCCTTTAACTCACACTTTAGATCAAAGCTGACAGCTCACTCTACACTTCTAATCACCCATCCTTTAATCATGCTGGTAGCTGCTCTCAGACTATTATGATATAATTGATCTGAGAAGTAAAACTTATTTTATTTTAGATTACTGATACTCGGTGACAGAAACAAAATGATTAAAATTAAACTATGACTAAAATTCTGTGATAGCTATACAACATAGATGTTCCCCCAATAGCCAACATAAACAGTATTAATTCATATATTGGCCAAATGTTTTACTTTTAAAGAAAAAGGTCTCTGTATGCTGTTTTGGGTGGCATCTTTAAAGTGTTCCAGTGTATTAAAATGTATGATATCCGGATTTAGTTCAAACTGAGAGTAATAATATTAATACCTGCTCACTTTCTGAATACGTAAAACTACATAGCTACTGTTTATGCATTAAACAGCACTTAAAGTAAAGTGATGTGCTAAAAGATAACATTCACGGAGTTTAGTGATTGTATTAATTCAACATCTTTAAGCAGCTAAGGAAAGCTGCAGCTCTGACATTCGGGTTCTGTGATGTTGCAGTCTTACAGTGCAGAATAATTATCTCTCATTGTGTCATGGAATAACCACACCTATAGATAGACTGTGAATTTGAAAGTATAAAATGTCTGTTTTCTCAACGAAAACAAATGTTTTTGTGATTAGGCGTATTCAAAAATCTTTTTCTGAACTAGATAATAAAATGGACAAAAATGTTTTTAGCTATTTATCTGTACTCTGAACTCAGTGAGGAGCAACGTACTTTAGTAGTAGTTACTACTTTTTCCAATTATGACAATTCTAAACCTATTTACGGCATGGTGCGGTGGCAGATGCAGATTCTTAGCTATAAACAACTTGCTGCTGGGTGTTGCTTGCTACTGCTTTCAAATGCTGCCGTTTACATTAAGTTTACAACTTTTTTTCAACACAACTGTTTGTTCCATACCCTAAAAGAGGTGGACCATATAGTACTTTCATGCTGAAATGGAAACAAAATTGGTTTATCACTAGCCTTTGGAGGTTTTGGCAAGAGATAGTTTCTGACTTTGATGTGCTTGATAGTAAATCAGTACATTTAAAATTGTTTGAATTTTGATGTTTTATCATTCATATATGTAAGGGAGATACAGCAATCTGAGGCATGCCTACACTGTGAGAATTCTATAAGTTTTTCACCAGGCCACCCACATTACAGCCAAAGTAATACTCATAGCATTTGGAATGAGGGGTGTGAAAGAACGTCTTTGAGCTTTAGACTTCAAGTCACACTGATGTATCAGCAATTTTTTTTTTGGCCTGTTTACTCCGTTTCTTAGTATTATAATGACGGATGGGCATTTAAATACCCAAAAGAAATAGAGTTGAAAAGATACTGCTCTAGAGATGTTTACACATTTGTTGCAGCCTGCAACTGACAGGGAACTGCTACTAAAGATTTGGCACTGTTTGCATGTCTCAACATGTCCATTCATGTTTTTTTCAGACCCCTGGTGACTTATTTATGGAAGTTTGTGCTTTATAAACAACCTATTGAACTACAATCGCTTGCAAACTATTTTAAATGTTGTGGAGAACTGCCACATGCCATTTGTACTGTGTGTTGCAACTTGCCAGTGTACTGGAATGAACCACTGAATGATGGGAAAAATTCTAAATATGCATTTGGATTCAGCATGCAAAAATAGAGAAAACATGTATTTTTGTATGGGATACTAACCAGTGTTAGTCACTGTTAGAAATGAAAGCAGGTGAAGATAAGCAGTGGGTTTGTGTTTGTGTTCGTAGACACAATATGAGCAGGCTGATTGTCACCACACCACCCATAAACATTATTTATTCCAGAACCAGGAAATAGCAATTGCTGATCAAAGTGATGCTTTACTCCAGTGATTCAGATGTGTGCCTTTTTGAGCTTGTCAGTCACACAGGAAATATAACAGATGGCTCATGATTAACTTCTCAGAAATGGTCTTCTGACTATGCATCAAACACATACTGATTAATTAAAGAGATCCACCACGTTTAATGTACTGAGCAAAATTTGTGGTTCCTTTTTGACGAATGTTGGAAATTTGTGGTTCCTTTTTGACGAATGTTGGATGAGCTAGTCATTTTTGGATCTGGGATTAGAACGAGTAATACTGAAATATTCAACATCCATGTATTTCCATTGACCAAGGAACCCCCTCTTCCCAACACACTAGTCTCAGTTTCCATGCTTTTTAATCCAAATGGCTTGGATGATAATCTCTCACTCAATGCAACTATAATGGTAGTTTACTCTAAAATCCTTTGTAAGACCATGTGATCAAAAGTAATTATTATTTAAAGGGAAAGGTTTTCTTGAGCTTTTAGGGTAACCTTATAAGGTCAGGGGTATGGTGCCATGTCAGATTATCTTGATTTTTCCCAACCTCATTAAGTATTCCAGTTTAGCCTGGATTTAGGTTGGTGTTAGCGTTTAATCCATGTAGACGAGCACTGACCCAGATTTATTACAGAACTATTGATGTCTGCAGCCCAAGGTGATTCAAGTGCTGTTTTATTTATTCATTCATTGTCTTTTTCTGGTCAGAGTAGCGGGAGTGCTGGTGCCTAGCCAGCGAAACAGATTGTAATGCGGAAGCAACCTTATACAGGGTGCCAGTCCATCACAGGACACATGAACTCCTACACATTTACAAACTAAGGTGCACTTTGGAGACACCAAATTAACTTAACATGCAGGTATTTGAAATCAGAAATCAGAAAGTCCACACAGACACAGAGTACATGCAAACTCCACATAGACAGAGCCTAGAATCTGGATCAAAAAACTAAAAACTAGCTAAAAACTACTCTTGTGCTGTTTCAGCATGCTATAATAGAGTGACCTAATAATGCAGTATTTTTTTACATATTCCAATATCCCTTACGTTGTCTTTCTCTGACTGACAGTATCTAAACACTTGAGAAAAAGGGCTCAAAGGTCTGGGGTCTTGCCAGTTGGATGAGATTGAGCAGAATCTATTCCTGTTTCTTCGGTGGAAAAGAAGGAGACAGAAGATGTCAGATCAGCTGAAGATTACAGAAGTCTAGGTTTTCTGCACAATTTCCAGTGTTCTGTATAATTCAAAGCCATTTTACAATGCCTGGTGCAAAAAAAAAAAGAGTAGTATTAGTAGGTTAAAGTAGGTTAAGTGTATTAAGAAGAAAACCTGAGTTATTTATGTAACATATCATATTTTTATTTATGAATGCCAGATTCTTCAGTAGCACAGTCATGGTCGAACATAATGGCCACCAACAACTGTGGGTTTAGTTCTGTGTCCAGGTGGACAGGTGGTTAGTCAATAGTTCTTTATTTTAGGTGCACTTGTTAGTGGGCCCCGGTTTCCTCTAACAGTCCAAAGACGTGCTTTAGGTTAATTGGTTAGACTAAATGAACCTGATCTGACTAGTTTCAGCGTCACATTGTGTATCGACGTAATCGGTGTCTGTCGTAAAAAGCTATGGAAGCAGAAAATAGAAAAAATGTTCTGTGCTTCATCTCAATGTTACTGGCCCAGTTGTCTTATTGAACAGGTTTTTTTTCTCTTTGTTCACAAAATTGACTTTGATGCTAAACTTTATTCTCTGGACTTGTGGTCTGGAGTGTCTATTATGCAACAACAAAGGGTAAATAAGGGGCAGGCTCTTTTGTCCCAAGGCTCTGGCATGGCACTGCACTTGCACAACAATCTAACAACCTTTATGCAGTATATGCGTAACATATCTTAAAGCATGTGCTCAGATTTAAAGGTAACTGCCATCAATCTAAAAAAAATTGAATTGAACCAGATTGCTGCAGAAATTATTAGCTGAATGTGTCAGTCAACTAAAATATTGAAATACAGGGTGAGTCAAAAGTCACAGGACATGTTACTTGCTATGCCACAAACTTTTTACGAAGGCTGCCAATACAATTGTTGAGGTTTATTCATTGGTAGCGGTCTTTGGACTACCACTAGGTGGCTAGTTGTTTACACTCCTGCTTTCTCTGAATTTGGCTATAAGGGATGTAAAAGTGCTGTGTGAAATTGGTGGTTTTTCTGGATGGCGGATCTTGAAGTCTGCAACTATAATACGGCAGCTGTGTTCCCCAGACATCATAGTCATCAATTCCATCTTCAGTTTGCCTGTGATAAACAACATAGGTTTGTAAGAGGCATTGCAAATCTGATGCCACAAACAATTTGTGAGACAATTCTGGTCTTCTTTGATATGCTACATGACTACCTTGTCTTGTGACTTTTGACTCACCCTGCATTTGAAATCTCCTGTGTAGCTTTAATAAATTAACTAGAGGTTATAGATTTAAACATTGATAACTGCTCACCAATCAACCTGCTTCTATTTAATTCTGTTTTTCATTTTTAATTAATTCAATGTGCAAACCCTCACCAGGCTAAGTCGGCATAGAAACATCATTTATAGTGTGTTTGACCTTGAAATATGCATTTGTAAAATAAAATTCTTGTCACATTTTGTTGAAGCGTTAATCTTAACCAATCCCTTTTCATGTTTCCTTGCTGCCGAGCGTATTGTTTATTAATGAAATGACTTTTTGTTTTAAGAGGTAAACCCCCTGTCTCCCCTTTGCCCCAACCCCCCCTTTCTCAAAATTCCCCACTGACTCTGTGCTCAGCTACCAGAAAGTACACACTTAAGAGACAGAGTTGCTGCTGAGAGGCAGCAGGGACAATGAGCTGTTGGGGGAGGGATGACATGTTGGATCCTCCCTGCCTTTTGTCTAAAGAGAGGGCCTGTGTGTGGCGGAGCCAATGTAAAATGACTCCTTTCCATGCTGTTACATGACACGAGCTTCACGAAACCCTTACCTATCTCACTCAGACTGTGCTTGTCTGACTTTTGTGTAACCAAGCTTGTTGGTTGTTGTAGAACCGGCTGCTTATACGCATATTCACCACTACTGGGGGAAAGTGTGTATATGTATGTATATATCTCCTAAGGTGACCAAGTGGTAGCATCTAGATGATTATTTTGTGGTTCTACGGGCCCATCACTAAGTGGCTCTTGGGTGTCTGGTGAAATTACTGCTCAAAAAAATTAAGGTAACATTTTAACAAAACAAACTCCATGTTCCCTTTATTTTTTGAGCAATATATATTCGTTTCTGTGACTTC
This sequence comes from Parotocinclus haroldoi, assembly GCA_034779995.1. Lineage (NCBI taxonomy): Eukaryota > Metazoa > Chordata > Actinopteri > Siluriformes > Loricariidae > Parotocinclus > Parotocinclus haroldoi. The sequence continues at coordinate 15,979 of JAUZST010065767.1, read as the reverse complement.
TTCTGGTTTGACACTTATACCAAATTAATTTCATTTAGATGACATAAAACCTTCTTTGCATATAGACTTAGCCTGCATTTCACTCTTGGGCTGTTGTCTATCCCGCCACACTTTTCTGTTCTGGGTCAATCAATGTACTCCTTGTGTCTGGACCAACAACCAAATACTTGCATAACTCGGAGCTCCTATGTGCTGAGAAATGTAACTAATCTGAAGAAGAAGCTACAGTCCCACTACATGGCATTCTAGGACCTACAGTAGTACCCAGGGCCTTTCTTCAACAATTTTCCTGCTGAAAAAATCCCTTTGGTGTGTAGGATGTTTGGCATTTGCTTTATATCTGGGCGTAATAAAGTGTTGATGCTGATTTGCAAAAGGATTTGAGTGCATTTCTTCTTATACCTTAAGGAATGTACCCATACGATGCAGATGGATGTGTTGGTATTGTTACTTTCACTTGAATCCGATTATTTTAACAGTTAATTACATTTTGTCAGAAAATTTTGCATGTTAGCTTAGTCATTTACAACCCATCTCTAGAGGTATGTATGTGTTTAATAAATTCTAAAAGTAACATGTACATGATTTGATTAATCTTTCTCTATGATAAACCAAATAAAGAGCCAATGGAATTTTGTGCGGTCAAAAAACAAAGCACCTTTTAGGCTTCATTCATTCATTGTCTTATCTGCTTATTCTAGTCTGGATTGTGGGAGTCGCTGCGTAGCCGGCAGCACAGGGCACAAAGCAACAAACCAATCTGGCATAGGTGTTAGGCTTCATTGGTAAAATGTTATACATCTACTTCCAAAAAGTCTGAAAAGTTCTTTGTTCTTATTCTTGTTTTTGTGTTTTTCACATCACGTGCATGCACTCATCATTTACTGCTTACAACTGTAACCCTTTTGTAATCACTTTATATTAAAAGCAAAACTATATAAACGTTATCAGTGGTTAATGACCTTATTTTCACCAATGCAGATGCAACTTCAGAACATTTAACCTTTGGCATTACTTGGGCAAGAGTTGGCCAATGGTTGGCCATTAATACAACACCGTAAATACATACCCTTAAAAAAAGGGGTTTTCTGACACACACAGCAAGTCTCGTTTATCCGTGTGCTACATGTAGTCACTATTATTCAGTCCATATCATTTCTTCTGTCCAGAGTTTGTTTTGATTACATTCTTTAATTGCAGGATACTAAAAATGCTGAGACCCTGTAGTTTAATGTGGTTCTGAGTTACATGTTACAGTTTAGATGGGCATTGTCATATGTTTTTCTGAGACCTGGGCTAGACAACTATGTAGTTGTTTTGTCCCATACTGTAGTACTGTATGATTAGCCTACCATATTATAACTAGAAGGGAAGCAGTTGTGTTTGTTTTTGAACTAGCTTTCTGTCTCCCTTGATTTAGATATGTGTTCCTAGGCTAGGTGACATTTCTGTTCTTGGAGGTGTACAGTTTCTTGAGTATGATAACACCTGTAGATCCATGGAAACTGCAGCCCCAGGCGATAGCTTTTGCTTTCTTTTCCTTCTTCCTTGCTCTGTCCATCCACATATAATACCATAGATATTCACTAGGGCTGAGTGGTATGGAAAAGAAATCACATCCTGATCATCAAGAATATATCAGTTAATATCAATATATCTATCATATTTATATAAATCACCACTGTTTTTGTCAAGCTTAAAGGTTCCTTTTTGCTTTCAAGTAAGATGTGATGATATAAGGTTAATTTGATGGTAAATACGCGTTTCAGTTTTATTAAATGTGTAATATGAAAGTATATTTATAATAAAGTATAATATAACATCTCAGTTTTGACCAGTCAAAAGTTTTTCTTTTTTATGGATCCTTTTGAGTACATGCTTACAACACAATATGCACTTCATGGTTCTCTGCTTCATGCTCGATTTTAAATAAACAAAATACCTTCACACTAATTACTTTGGCCCTTCTTTTCAGGAGTCTCCTTATCTTTTGAGGCTTGGATTGTGTCTGTTGGGAAGTCTAGTTTGGTAACCTTTAGCTTGAGTATTCAAATTTTCGGGCAGAATTTTCTTGCTCGCAGTCTTGACGTACTGGTGTGTATGACTATAACTGGACTTCAGCGTCCCACACACAATGCAGTCATGGTGCCAACATTCATAAATGCCCACAATAACCAACCAAGTTTCTTCGATTTCCCATTGCTCAGTATAAACATAACTCAACATAAACATGCATACCCATGTACTCCTTAAACTTTGATATTTAAGAGCTTAAATGTGCATAATATAAAACCAGTAAACATTTGCTTAGATTTTATAATCTGAGTACACTCATGACTTTATGGCTGCATTGTTTATTTTTGATAGAGTTCTGCCTAATTTATCTTTTACTTACTCTTTCCAACAAGAACACCAGCTTTAACTTTAACTTAAACACCATCTGCTTGCTGGGTAATCGTTTAGTGTGCGGTAATGATAGCTGAAGAATAGGCGTTGTCAATATTATTTAATGAAGTGTTACAATTATTCAGCCAAAATTATAACTGTATGTGATCCCCAACTTGTCTGGAAGGCATTGCCAGGGACACTGCTGTTTTGTGTTACTGCAACACTTTGGTACCTGGGTGTGTGTGATGTCTTGTTTGTGATGATATCGTAATTGTTGTTTTAATGGTGTGCAAGCTAATACTCAACTGTATCACTCGGGGCCCAAACGCCTTGATTTTGTCTATGTCTATATCATATAGCACAGTAGGGTAGACTATGGACTTTTTGCTGGTTGCACCAAGTACAAACAGCGTGCTACAGCCACAAATCAAGCTAGCCTTTTAATTTTAGTTCCAAATGTGCCAGGAGACAAAATATAGAGCAGAATCATTCTGCAAGACTGTATGGTACTGGTAGTTGAGAGAGAGCTTTATCAAGCAGCTTTAAACCTAAGATATACAATGCTAAAGAACTGCCTAATTATTGTTATTGAAAAAAACCCAGAAAAAAATCAAGATACCCCCTGTTCAAATATTGCAAACCCCAACTATCCAGCCCTGTGATGGACTGGTATCCTACCTCGGCCAGATATGCGTTAATGCTAAGGTTCTATTTTTAATTTTTATTTTATTTATTTATTTTTTTTGCATTTATGTAGTCCCCCCCCTATATACCTATTTGAAAACACATCTAATTATACTAATAGTTAGTATTTTGGGTGTAATGCAGTCTGAATTATAGTTGCTATTTTTCAAACACTTCTGACCCCCGGTTAGACAGGCTGCCAATTGTCAAAAATGTCCATTTATGGTAATTTGGCTAGTATATAAATATCTAGATGTGTGTTTTCATTGGGCACTCTGGTTTCCTGCCACATTCTAAAGGCATGTTATAGCAATTGGCATATGCCTGCATTGGTTGGGCGCTAAATTGGATAAGGCGGGTATGAAAAATAAAAGACTACTGGAATTTTGAGTTAATTTAGGCTGCTGTTATGGAATTTTCTTTGATCATATCTTTTTTGCGGTCTATGATACAAGATACAAGCCCAACAGTTTGTGCCCTATTATGTGCTGTCTAATTTCATGAATGTATGTTTTGCACTCTGTAAGTAGAGCTAGGTCAACAGTGTGTTAATGTGTGCGTGTGGTCTTTATAGTGAAGCTTATGTCAGTAATTGTTTTTGCTGTAGACATCTGCTGGGTAATGCTCCATCAGTGTTTTATTTGCCATATGGAGCTATTCTAGCCCTTGTTTTGTCTTCGTTTTGTGGACATCTGTTGCTTCAGAGCAGGGCACGAATACAAGAGCTGTCATATTTAAACCTCAGGCCAATAATCAACCACTCCTAAGCTCCAAAATGCTTAGGTGATTCAGCAATGCAGATCAGATGAGTCATCTGAAGTTTTATCTTTTATCCTGCTTTTTCATGTTTATGTGGGCATGTACAGGAGTCTGAGCTTGACCAAGAGTGTTCATAATGGGGGTTGGGTTCCACTAGGCTGTGTTTGCTTAATGGAGGGGGAAGGGGTAGAGAAGATGGTGTAAATGCCTTTCACACTCGTACTACTGTATTTGTGTTTTATAATTCACATGAACTCCATAGACGTAATGCTGAGTAACCTGACATGGCAATTTACCAGGTCGAGACCTAGAACAATTGCAGTGTAATTACTGGGTTTGCTCATGTGTGAAGAGAAGCCAGGGCATTACTTGGGAAGATAACTTGATACTTTCTAAGGCTGGGAAATTAAAAAAGGTTAACGTAAAGAGAGAAGTGCAATGGTTTAAAGTACCTAATATACATACTGGATACATTTGAAAGATCTATTCTTACTAGGTAAAGTTACTGGAGCATGCCTGTAATAATAATCACATGGTACTAATTAGCCTAATAAATTAGTATCTAAAACCTCTAGGTTATGCAACTTTAGATTACATGTGTATAAGCATAATAATTTTTATTTTGGATTTAATATTTAAAAACTGAATATGCATTCAACCAAAACTGTGTGGAGTACAAAAAGCACAAATCTTTGACCAAAGCCTGATCTTATTAGACTGGTCTGTTCAGACTACTAATGTTGCTAGACTCAGAAAAAATGTAAAGTACATGTAACAACATTAAAACTAAACTCTGAAATAGGTCACTTTGCAAAAACGGCACAACCTGGATTTTTGATTTGATAACGCTGCGTGTATGAATGACGTACAACTGTGAAAGTTATAAGTATACGCATGCTGGTAATTACCCACGTTTCTGTGTGAAGGGGGCTATAGAAATGATCAAAGGGGTTACCATGGACTCTGGAATGTCTTTCGTTCTCTCTCTGGTTAACACCCTTGCGTTTTCTTTCTTCTGTTATTCTCTGAGTCACTGGGTAGAAAGTTGGTCTGCCAATAGAAAAGGCTGGCTCACATTTTTTTGGACAGTGATTGAAATGTGTGCATGTGTCTAAATGTTGTTTTGTGCAACAACAGTAACTTGTAACAGATCCGTACTGGAATGATGTTTTCAGAATATCGTTTCTTGCTAAATGCTTTCAATTTTTGTGAAAAAATGACTGAGAAACTTTCATACTGAGAATATAATGCTTCTCTTAAATCTAATCCCCCTTGTATTTATGGTGCTGACTATACAGTATATTGCTAGTTGGCTGCCAGGAAATATTTAAAAGCAAATCATAAATTTACACGTAACAGTGATCATCTTTCTGCCCATCCCTGATGCACCTATTGGCCGGGCAATCAGATAGCACATTCTAGGGTCTTCTGGACAGGTAGTTCAAGATGAAGGCCTGCCCGCAATACCTGGTATCTTTTGTTTTGTTTGTTTTTTTTCAGTGTAATGCACACAATTTTGTATTCTTGGTATCTTTTCATGGAATTTTCCCCATGTTACATTTGCCCTATTTTTTAGATTCAGTCATAGCCATGTCTACAATGATTTTCATTGAACGGGATCTGAGTCCTGCATCATGTCCATCTCGGCAGTAAATGTAAAACAGCTACCAAAGACTAATTTGAGTCAGTATTATTGCTAAATCTGACACATGCAGGTCTGCTATCAGTAATTGCCTTTGATTCAACGCCCGCAAGCAAACATTTTGGTCTGAGACTGATGTTTGAATATTGACCGTGCAAGTGGTGTTCCACTGTCCAATTAATCAGACCTTGGGCTCTACTGCAATATAGGTCACAGGGAAAGTCCTAATTGAGCAGTTCACCAGTAACCATTTTACGTTCATTCAGACACATTTGCTTTCAATTTGCCTTTAGTTTTCCTTTTTTAGGCAGTACCTTTCAACTTTACGGTTTCTTTTGTGTGTAGCCCTGAACTTGGTTAATTATAGTGTTTTATGACACCATGTGGAAGTCATCGATGATGCAGGATCCTTTGCCAATAGGTATATTGCCTACAAAGTGCGACACATTTGTGATGTTTTAAAATACCGAATGTAATAAATAGCCACCTATTTGTGTCGAAACCTTTGCACATCTGGACCTTAATTATACATGAGGCGCACGTTACAGTTAGATGCAGATAGGTGTTTACAGCATATAATAGCCAGACCACACATGAAGCACAGCAACAAGATGTAGTATATTTGTGTCAGATAGAAAGCAAATACAAATCAAGCTGTTATCACTGAACAGGAAGCTCTCAAGCAGGATGTTGTTACTATGTGAAAGCTTTCGCCAGTTACCTTGTCCTGACAATCTCTTCACTCGTATATGTGCCTAATAAGCCTAATGACTATCTGCTGCACCTTTATAACTGTGAACATGTCATTGTTGTGTATAGATCCACTAATGGGCACATGCCCATTTCTGATTTTATGTAAGCAAGTAAGCAAACAATTTTAAGTATGTGATTTCCTTATTTCAACTATTTTGAATAATATATGCATTTATGTATTTCCCGATGCATCATAAGTACCAGATGTGTAGCGCTCACCGAATTTGAATGTGTTACTGTAATTGGATGCTACCATTGCAACCTAATTAGCTTGTGAAATTTCATATCTCCTAGATTCCATAATGTAATATGAGTAGCATTATTGAAAAACGAAAGTATTTAGGCAAATCAGTCACAGTGTCATACCATGTGAAGTTACAGAGCGGAGTTGCCAAGTTCTGAGGCACATAGTGCTAAAAGTTGTCAACACTCTTCTGAATCGAACTTAAAAATTCTAGCGATTCTCTGGAAATAATGTCAGCATAAAAACCTTTGCGTTTCCATGGGGAAGCAGCTACATGCAAACCTTACATCAACAGGCATGCCAAGCATTGGATAGAGTGATGTAAAGGATGTGGCTGCTGTACTGTGGATCTGGGATTTTGATCAGGTCTGGGTTTGGGGAATGCCAGGCAAAGGTTAAATATCTGACTGCATTGTACCAGCTGTAAAGTTTGGTGGCGGAGGGATAATGCTATAGGGTTGTTTGTCATGGGCTAGTTTAGTCCACTTACTTCAATGGGAAATCATAAGCATGCCAAGACATGTTGAACAATTTTTTGCTTCCTATTTTGTGGGAACAATTTTTTGGAAGGCCTTAGGAGTGGAAGCTGTTCTGAGAGTTGTTGTCTACTCCATATTAATGCCTGTGGATTTAAAGTGAGATGTTATATGAGATGTTTTTGTTCTCTTAAAACTATTAGAGCACAGCTGGCTCAACCAGCACAACAGTGCAGATATAAGCAACACAGTAGTGAGATTTTATAGGGGTGCATGTCATCTTACCATTAATGTGCTTGGATATAAAGCTTTTCTCTTTGCCATGGCTCAATTTTGTTTATGTGCATCTATGCAGAAGTAGAAGTTGTTCTTGAAAGAAGCAAGTGGACTGTTCTGTTTATTTCATGTTTGCTCTATTTGGTGCATGGTGATTGTGGTAACCACGGTTGTATGTTTAGTCTCAAGTTTCTCTACCTTTTATTCTACTGGAAATTCTAAAGGAACCAGAAAAAACAAAGTAGCTGTCGATAATCGGTGTCCGTTCTCTCTTCTCTACCGGGCAGTCTGGGATTCTGGGAAGAATAAACACCACATTTTGTTGATACCTTGAGCAGTCAGTGAGGTGTTGGTGTAGAGTTTTGTTTAAATTTCAGCAAAACCTCAGCCTAGATGAACGATGGTGTAGTTGCCAAATCCCTGTTGCAGCAATGTTTAAAGCATTAGGGCTGCGTAACTATAGTGTCACTGGTAAGATCACAGCGTTAACTTTATAGTATACATGTGCAGAATGGTCTTTTGTGTTTTGTGTGCATGATTATTATTGGTAATCTGTAGTAGTGTAGTGTGAAACAAGCTGTACCCCTGCAGGATGGGATCCCTGCCTTACTTGTTCATTTTACTTGTTATTTGTTGATCCACTCAATCTGAAGCATTGTATGGTAAAAATGAAGCTGGGTGGCTGTGTGTAGCGCTTAATTCTTATCCCTGAATTTAAGTAGCATCTCTCTATGGATTTTTAGGAGGATTTCACTAGGCAAATGCTAAATTTGTCAAATCCAAATTAAAACTATAATTAAATAATATTATAATAATTAACTAATTAAAGCTCTAGATAAAGCTTGCTGTTCTGTGAGACAGGAACTGCAATAAAAATTCCTCCTCTTAAATATAATACAAATAGCACACAATCTGATCACAGTGTGATTTCCACAGTTATCTTATTGTTTGTGATTATTTATACAGGATACTCGGATTAAGAAATTTGATAGAGTACTGGATTTTACTCCAAGAATTTGATTACTCATTGCAAGTATACAAGTTCCTCGATTATAATCTTTCAGTCTACGCATGTGCACAAGCATGGGTGCATTATTGTGTATTTCTAAAGAACTGGTTTTATTTGACCTTCATTTCTATTGACTTTAACATTGCTGTTTTTTTTTTTTTTATCTTATTGGATCTGGCTAACGCGTGATGGAAGTGAATGCAACGGATTTGAATATGAAAATTGTAATTATTTAATCTTCAAGTTCAAAGTAGAAATGCAATTTCTGCCATAGTCATTTAATCTTGGAGGTTTCCCATTAACTGATTACTGAAGTGCATGTAAAGTTGTTGATCTGATTGCTGACAAAATCTTATTATGTGTAGTTATTGGGTTATTACGGGAATGTAAATGCACTCAGTGTGAGGCTGCACAAACCTTAGATGCTGCTTTGGGTATTCTGGTTATGACCATACTCAGTTAAGCAACAAATCATTCTGGTTACTAGCACACACAACATTTGCTGGGCTTTTTAACAGGGGAGGGCTACCAAATTGAACATCACACATTTCTCTTCACTCCTCTGCTGCTTTGTGTGGAATAATCTGTTGGTTTTTTTTATTTATTTTTTTAAAAGATCACTTAAAACTAGCTGGCCTCCAAACAGTCTACATGTATCTGTGCGTGCGCCTGCATAAGATGGAGTTGCAATGCCATCTGTCTCACTACTAATATTTACTTTATACTTCATCTCCATTAGCAAGTTCTTGTTATCCTGTCGTTTGATGCTGAATTAATCAGAGTGAGTAGTGTCCTCCTGGTGAAAGCTGATCCTCTCTGTTTTTCACCCTCAGCTGGAACTTGACACTAGCTGGCATACAATTCTCATCGTCTGCCGTATCACTAAGTGCCAATGAGGAGCCGGCTTGTGGCTTGGTAGCTGTTGTAATAATCCTCTCAAGTAGCAGGAATGTGGAACTGTGGTGTTTATTCCTGCTGTTAGCCAGCGTGTAATTATATGGCTATCAAGTCAAGCTGTCGATGGGTCAGGGGTGATTCTTTTTTAAAATCTCCTTCTACCAAAAATGCCATGTATGTATAGCTTTACCACCACATTCTAAGCTGTTTTTTTACAGATGAACCTTGGTGCACTTCGGTAGCTGTAGCATGAATGTTTTTACGAATTGTTACGAAATGTGGAAGATGTTTACAAAAAGTAATTCTACAGAAATAAATCATTCAAATTATTGGGCAGAAAAAGACATTCGGATAAAATTCTCAAGAATTGCTTGTTCATTCAAGTTAAAGAATGCTATGCTGCATTTTTATTGCATGTGGTAATTGAGATTTTGAAAATGTACTCTCTTAGGATTGGTTCCTATCAGTGTGCTACCATGTCCTGTCCCTCACGCCATAAACGATAAATCAGCATGAGTGCTGGAACTCTATATATATATATATATATATACACACACACACACACACACACACGCGCGCGCGCACACGCACACACCCATGAAGGTTTAGCGTAAATGCATTCTTATTTTTGTCTGCACTTTGTCTTGTTTAGTTTTCCTGCCCCAGTATTAAACAAACACAGGTGACCCAAAAATCCGTTGCAGGTCTGGGCAGGAGCACTTTTTCAACTATCTATGTAGTTGTCTGTCTAAAAAAAATTGCCTATCATTTAACCAGTCTGTTTACGGTCAAGGTTTGATGGGTCTAGGCTGATCTGTCATCACACAACTAGCCACTAAAGAAAATGTGTTTATGCCAGACACTAGAGCAGAGGTGGCATTTACGTTATAGATTGTTGGAATGTTGTTTGGCTGCCCTCTGTTACCGGTACAGTGGAAATTCACTCTTCATACAGCCTTTTTCCACTTGAAATGTTTGTTATGAGGTAAAGAAGTGGGTAGGGTTAATCAGTCCTGTATCCTCTATCAGTCTGAATAACATGGCTATCACCCTATGGAAAACTGGGATAGGAGGATGGTTGGAATTTGCTTTGAAATGGTACATTGTTTTTCACTAGCAGATAATTTTTTCCAGTATTAAAAACATTGTTCTTATGCAACCTTTTGTAATTTTTTAAAGTTTATATCGTAGTCCTACTTTTACGTTTTTACTTTTCAGCTCAGATTGTGTATTTATTATATTATTAATTAACTGGAGAATGTCTAAAATGTACATAATTTCATATTAAATACATTAACACTTACTTCCTAACGCAACTATGTTATCAGCCATCAGCAGCAACTAAATGCAATTAGTCATGTAGATGTTGTCAATATGACCTGTTGAGGTTCAAACCAATCATCAGAATGGAGAAGAAAGGTGATTTTATTGACTTTGAACATGGCATTATTGTAGATGCTGGTTGGGATGGTCTGAGTATTTCAGAAACTGCTGTTACGCTGTTTTTTTTTTTTGTTTTTTTGTTTTTACTAACACCCAGCTCCCAATTAAGACCAATTACCAATTAAGACCAATTAAGCCACAGTTCTCTGGGTACAAATGACTGTATGATGCCAGAAATCATAGGAGAATGGTCAGACTGGTGAGGGAAGACTGGTGTCTGTAGAAAGGTAATAGTAGCTCAAATAATCACACTTTACAATCAAATTGTGTAGAAGAGTATATCTGAATGTGAAACACATTGAACCTTGCAGCAGATGGGCTACAGCAGCAGAAGACCACATTAGGTACTGCTCCTGTCGGATGAGAACAGACAGCTGAGGCTACAGTTCACATGGGCATGAAATTGGTCAATAGCAGATTGGAAAAACATTGGCTGGTGTAATGATTGATTTCTGCTGCGACATTCAGATGCTAGGGTCAGAAATTGACATAAACAACAAGAAAGCATGGATCCTCCTACCTGAGAAGTATTGCTGAACATGTATCATCCCATTTTTAATAATCACTTTTGCAGTAAAATCTTATAATAGCATAATAATAATAATAGCATGAAGTGGCTGCTTAGTGCTGCTGTAGGACTGTTCAGATGCTGTTGGTTTGCTTTCCAGAATAAGGCTTTTGTATAGCTTATGGATTATTGATGAACAAATATTTTTTGTATACATTGAAATCCTATGTACACTGCTCAAAAAATAAAGGGAACACTTAAACATCACAATGTAACTCTAAGTGTTCCCTTTATTTTTTTGAGCAGTATATAAGCGCGCAATGTCCCAGATCAAAGCACTTCCACCTCCGCACTGTTTCACGAGGCGTGTTTCATAAAACTGCAGAAAGACATTCAAGGGCCAAGGGCAGCCTATATACATTTTTAAGAGTTCACAAAGACAACTTAATATCAGGTGACTGTTAAAAGCATCTGTTTCAGAAGTATTGTTTACTGTGTGTGGTAGACAGAGTAAGGTTCTGGGGCAAAGTGCAGACAACACTAACCAAACATTCTCACTAAACCTTGTGAACTTTCATGTGTGTAGATTTGGTGCAGTAATCTAGAGCTTTTGCTGCCCTCGTTTCGCACTGGACTGGTTTTAGCTAATTGCCTATTAACTGCACTGCTTTGGCAGCAAATTTCCCTGGTCTACAAGATTTTATACACACTATTGTTACTGTGTACTGACAGTGGTTTTTGTACTTCTGCATCCAAATGTGTCATCAATCTCGGAGCAGGAAAGGCAAAATCTACATCTCTTCCAGTACATAATTTAGATATGAATGTCCATAGCATTTTATGTCTAGGAAATATATCTAGGTCTGCTCTACAAAATCTTTCAAAAAAGGTTCAGAACCCTGTGATACAAGTTGGTCTGTATGTGTGTTTTATATGTAAAATAAGGGTTTGCATTAAAGTGTCTGTCTTTCATGAGTAGTGAAGGTTAAATGTATGACAAAAGTATCCCCCACTGTTAATGACCCCTTGTCCTGGTCAGAGCCTCAGTACAGGAGTCTTTTCTGTGATCAAAGAAAGTGGTACTCCCCTCATCCCCTGCACACAAAGCCCTTCTGATGGAATTCTTAATCTCAGGGCAGGATTAAGTTGTCAGTTGGGGGTCTATGGGGAAGCCAGAGGTTTATCGTGATGGATAAATATATAAATAGGCACACACCAGTTTATTACTGAATATTGATACTGGACAAGATTCGTTTAACAGATTAGATTGTAAACATGCATTTATTGACTAGTGATCCATCTCCTGTTTGTAAAGAAAAACAGTTAAGACCATCATTCACCCCTTTAAGCATATTGATAGACAAAAGAACAGTGCATCAGTACAGGTGCCCTACATGAATGCTTTTGATTGTTTATAAGTACCTGCCAGATAATACATCGGTGAGGGGGAAAAAAGGGCATTAATCTAATAGAATTCGTATAATTATGCTCATGGTTTTTCTGTGCGCGCATGTTTTCTTTTGTGCATTTGCATTTTTGGTATTGTTTACAGGTCACTTTTGTTTAGACTCTAAAAATAAAGGTTACATTTTATTTTATAATGTTGCATTTACAAAAGCAATAATACTCCTGCCTAAATTATTTCACATTTTTGAAAATTGAGAATACTATGGCTGCATAGTACGCAATGTTTTCTGTCACCCCGTGTTTTAATTGTTGAGCTTGTTGACTTAAAGGTCAAGTTTCAGAAGCACTAAGCTGTTTACATTTGCACATTGAGCCAGGCCCTTAACCTGCAGGTGCTTGTATGTTGTAAGATTATTAAGATTTCCTGGTTAAACTACACTGGAGAATGGAGAGAATGCAGTCTATTTAAATTGTTGTATAATGTAGTAATAATTCAAACGTAGCCCACATAATGTGCTAATGGCTGTTATTTCCAGTGAGCTTTCCTTTTGTCTGTCAAGCTGAGTTTTCCGTTCCCACCTTACAGTTCTTCCTGGTTTATGACCTCAGCTGATTCAGCCATCTCCTTTGCTGGTGGGGGATTCTGGCCATGGAGCTTTTTCCAACTGCCCTTAATTGTCCTGTTCCTGTATATAGTTTAAATCTGTGATAGCTTTATAGCCACTGAAAATGTCATTTAGTTGTGTTAATTTGTAAATAATCAGTATTCTTTATAATGTTTTATTATTTGTTCTGTCGCAACAGGACAGTCTCCAGCAGCTCATTCTGATGACTTTGCCGAATGTCTTGGTCATTGCCAAGGACCCTTTGTCAAGTAAGGAATTATTTGTTTTTTTTTGTGTGTATTTCTGCTTCCGATTATGACTGAATGATTATATCTGAATGCCTCAGATTATACAGGTATACTTATTTTGAATGGTCTTTGTGGGAAGAGTTGACTTAAGTTTTAGAACAGGGTTGAGACTGCAATGTAAATGGGCCCTTTTCCAGGGTATTTAAACTTATTATTGTTCTTATTATTTTAAATTCACACTCAAACTAAGGCTAGAGTAACTTTTGAAAGCAAATGATGATGAATCTGTTTTCCTTTTTCTCTCAAACAGAAGTCAGCCAACAGCATCCTTTCTGTTCAGTTGTATTATTAAATGTGAAACAAAATAATAACTTATCATATATTCTGCCCTCTAACAAAATCTACCCTATAATATACCTATGAAGGTAATCTCATAGGCGAAAACGCAAACTTGCAATATTAACAACAGACTATTCAAAATATAACGCGTTCCTCGACCACAATTTCCAAGTCCACCTTACCCCAACCAGAGTCCAAATAAAACCAAGAATGGGCATTTAAGAACTTGAGATTGGACTCAAGTACTTGACACTATATTCAGGTGCCTGATTCTTGTGACATTTTGAATAGGCTTGCACTGAATTGAAAGTTTGTTTCCAAACCCAAACAAAATGATACCTTTTTATATAAATATACTATAATAATAAATATGATATAATATAATGCATTGTGATGTAATATAGTCAATATAATAATAAATATTATACATTGCAACATAATATATTTGATATTATTTTGAAATTGTAACACGTAAAAATAAAATGACTAAATCACATAGCGCTCGTTCCGAGCCTCGTTTCAGCTTATCAACTAAATATGCTAAGGCTAAGTACAAGTTTTCTAACAAGGCAACTCTTTTGCTTTCTCTCAGTTCAGTGATAATAAAAAAGCACTTTTGCTATCATGCCTCAGGGAAGGAAATACATACTTTACTCCTGTAATACCTGGAGGAAGTGGAAAAGACTGGAGGAAGCAGACCACTAGGGCCTGTCCGAGGCTGTGTGCTGATTGCAGATCCTGCTGTTGACAGAACACTTTGGCTGAGCACTATACAGACTACTAAATTCAAACTTATTAGTGTTTAATAGCCTAAATGTTGCAGTTTGAAATATTTTTGTTGTTTAAAATCTGTTCTATTTAAACTGCGTACTGACTCTTTACAATATAATGAATGTATTTTTAATTCAATATTTATTCAATATATAATGAAAGTCATTTTTAAAGCCAGAATAGAAAGTCTTACTAAACATCGAGTTACTTAGCGTTAATCAAAAACCCTTTTAAGATCAAATGCACACTGGCTTTGTATGATGAGAGGTTTTAATTCTCAGGTAACTAGCCTCTCATGCAACTTAATATTCTTCCTTTAATGGTTTATCGAAACCATCCAAGATGCTATCAAGCAATACAGTCGAATCCGGTTAATTGGACCACCAGTTAAGGGGTAGCCGCTTATTCGGACCAAATCCTAAAGTACTTAAACAAATCCTATTATATATGTGTAATTTTATTAGCTTATTTGGACTAAAGAACGTGAGTAGAGAATAAGAAAAAGTAGCCACAAGTCGGCACTTAGCCACTGCAAAGCGGGTCAGCAAGATATGGGAGGATTTTTGAGAATTTATGCTTTTATCAAAGGTCAGGAAATTCGAAAAGTTGTGTTGACAAGAGCAAAACCAGCGGGAGGTGAACACGCCCACCACTTTCTTGTTTTTGTTCAAGAGCAGTCCATCAAGAGAACGCGTCAGATCACACTGGATAAGTTCTTCAAACATTGACTGGAATTTAATAAGAACTATACATTGTGTTGTAGATCGTTTTGAAAAACTTTGTTGCAGATTTATTTTTTACTGAACAAAGTGTGTAAGCAACAGTAGTTCTTGTTTGTACATTCGCTATACGTGTATATCACACAATAAAGGTTTAATAAACATTTAATGTGTTACATAAATTATAGCATGTCTCGTCGGACCAGCCAGATATTAGGACCAAAACGATCGCATCCCGATGTGGTCCGATTAACCGGATTTGACTGTGTGTGTGTGTGTGTGTGTGTGTGTATATGTATATATATATATAAATAAATAAGTAACCACTGCTGCATGCTGCATGTGGCCTTTATGAGTTCACATGCCTGCCAAATTAGGTGCAAAAGTTGTCTGTCTAGCTGTAGCTTAAATATTTTTAGATGTTGGCTTTTATTTGTTTATGTTTAACAGATTTTTTAAAAAAGTTACATGTTTTAGATGTTATAAATACAGGTACTCTTCGTTTTATGATGGTGCAATTTACAGTATTTTGACTTTACAATTGCAATACGATAATGAAACGATTTAACTATTAAACTAACTAATTAATTAATTAAATGATATGCAGCATGACACTCTTCCACATTCTCCCTACATAAATGAGGAAGTCAGCAGTCCATGATGTAGAGACAGACGCAGTGGGAGTAGAGAGCACTGGGAAAAAGAAAAGCCATTGTTGCTACAATAATGTTTTTTAATACAATAGCCAATAAATTACATGAGACATTAAACACTGCATGTTAATTATTTTGCCTGAGTCCATGTATGCGTT
>JAUZST010065756.1:0-22518 GCA_034779995.1 Parotocinclus haroldoi | reverse complement strand
TATATATATACATGCTGTGTATTTTGCATGATTGGACTGACAGATGAGTTAAAAGTTCATGAAGAAATGCAACAGTTGGGAATAAAATTCAGCTCCTTATAACATCATTTGACTGATTTAGATGTGGAAACCGGAGTTAGAGCATCATCGTTCCTAATGACCTGACTTGAGTCTAGCTGCTTTTCACTGGTTTCATCAACACCATAATCACTGAATCCAAACCTCACTATTTTAGCTTCTTCATATGTTTGATCCTGCTGCTTTCCCGCTTCCTCACAGGTTGCCAGGTCTGTGTGCATTGAAACAGAAATCCCCCAAGCATGTTTCAGCAAAAAAACCATTCTCAATAACTAAAATGCTAATATTTCATTATCAAATCAAGTCTTTTTGAGTCTATTTCAGTTCACAGAGCCATGAATACCAAGTCAAAGGCGACTCAAGTCTGATTCGGGTCGTTCGACTCGAGTGTCTCATCTCTGAACTAGTCGATGTTTGTTCTGGCTGTCGTAAAGTGGCGCAGTGCTCTAACACCCTAGTCCAACACTTCAATGACCAGGGGTTGAGTCTCGGCAGGTGCTGATGGAGAAGTCAGCCATCTTTCTCTAAAGTATTAGAGCAGTGGATCCAAATGTCTTTCCATTGGCGCCCCCCTATGAGTATTTTAAGAAAATCTAAGCCCCCAGCCCATCCACACACAGACCAAATGTATAAAGCTCATTCTCAATTCATTTATAGTATACCTTTTATTTCATTTTTAAAAGTAACTGTGCAATATGCAATGTGCCTTTGTTATTTTCACATCCTGCTGGAAGGAGCCGCACCCCAGATTGGGAACCATGGGATTAGAGGAAGGTCTGATCATGAGCCAGCACAGCAGTAGTGACCTCTACCCAGGCCCATCAATGTTTGGAGATCCTGTCTTTACCCGTGTATGAAACCAGACTTTTAATTGTATTGGCGAGAATCATTAAGCTCATGTCTTTAACCTGTTTTCCTATAAATGCATTTTCCTTCTGTTCTGGTTCATAAAATGCACCACTTCCAGATGGACTAACAGATGTAACGTTAATCCTACCTGTCCCTCTCGTTCTCTCTCTCTGTCTCTCTTTCCTTCTTTACCCACCCTCACCTTGTCCATCTTCCTCTATGTTTAACAAGCCCATTCCACTGCAGCTCAGCTGTGCAAGGCTGCGCCTCCTGTTAGCGACTGCCTACATCACGTATGCTTCTTATCAATCTCCAGAGTAATTCCACATGTGCTGGAGCTCTCCACATAAACACCAAATACTAGAGAATGGGGATGAGGATGAGGAAGGAGCATCAGATCTCTGTTTTTGGTAACAAAGTGGAAGACAGCAGCTGCAGACAGCTGAGGAATGCACGAGCTCTACATGGTTCTCTCACGCTTTTGGCTTCAGAACAGTTTCTGAATTCCTGAGGATGAGAACAAAAACAAGAGCATAAAGTTGGTTTGCACTAAAATTGAAACGCTTTCATGTAATAAAACATAATTACCGTCTCTGAAGGTTTAGCCCTGGGTTTAACACAAAGGTCTGCCTCGAGCTCATCGTAGTGTAATCAAATTTTGGCTTTTTGTCAGTCCCTACTATCTGCAAGCTTATGGAATTGTTATTTATAAACATTGTTAGGCATTTATTTTATTTGTTGTACAAACCAAAATTGTTGCTTTTCCAGTGAACAGCACAGCCTGCATGTAAAACACCTTTTAGTCACTAAATACAGAATGAATCGACACTCATTGAAGTTAAAATACACTCGCTGAAACCTTTTTAACTTTGACCAGCTGTTTATGCAGTAACCTCTGTAGTTAAAAGAGTTTTTGATCCCCTATTATAAATCGTTATGAATCGTTATTTGAAGTATCAATTACGTTGATTGGATGGTTGTTAAACGTTGCTTACCAGTAGGTTGGATACTTTGCTCATAGCGTTTGATTTTAAACCATAATCTTAATTAATATGAAAACATTAGGCACCGTTCTGTACTTTGCATTACGGTAATTCTTATGTTTTCATCTTTTGTAAAACCTGAAACACTTAACGTTTTCAGTTTTTAAGACGGTGGGGTTTTTTTCGGTCAGCAGGGGTCGCAAGGCTTCACTCGTACTGTCTGTCATTCACATGTACAATAGATATAATTAAAAAAAAACTGAATCATATCTGCTATAATTCTAAAGCTCTTAATCGTTGACTTGAACAGACCTTGATCAGACATTAAACCGCCTGTACCTGTATTAAAGCAATAGCAACACAACAATAAAATAGCACAATGAATTATTACGTACGACTTTGCATTAGTCAACCCACTACCCTGCTGAAAAAAACAAGCGTTGACCAGCATCAGATCCAGCTGGTGTGGTGCTGGTTGACATAGCTGGCAAAGCTAGTTGCCCAGTTTGATTTTGCTGGTTTTGTTGTTCAACCAGTATGTGCTAGTCACCAGAATACACAAAGAACAGCATGTGCTGGTCACCAGCACCCCCAGTAAAGACCAGCATCCCTAGCAAAAACATGTCCAGAACACAACAAACGCTGCTCACCACCAAGTCCAGCATCATGCTGGTCTGTTTTTTTTCTCAGTAGGTAACTGAAGCCCCTCTGGAGGGGTGTAGACTGGCCAGTAAGCGAAATGATTGGCTGCGCAATGATTGGATCCGCATGCGTGCCACGTTATAAACATGTGTGCTTCCCTTATTTTAGAAACCTGTTTTTGAAAAGTTCGACAAGTGTTGGGCAATAAGCCCCGGCTCGCTGCAGCTCTTCTTCTCTTATGCAGGGCCTCATCATGTGTGTTTTTAGTCTTCAAATTTTATTACTTCTAACTGCTTTTTCTGCTCTGTTTATTTCCCTTTAGCTAGCCAAGGGCTGTGCTGAGCCTTTTTGTTTGGTTTTTAATTTGGCGCTTTGCTGCCGTTTAGGGGCTCTGAACCCTGGCAGAGCTGTACTTGTATTCTAACTGTAAATAGCGGGAGGGAAATAAATAAAATCAGAGTCTTTGATGTTAGTTTTCACTGGTTAGACCGCTGCACATCCAGAGATTTTCTTCACTCTGCACTTTCCTGGGACTCTTTTAAAAGGGTGTACCATACCACAAAGAGGTATCATGAAGCTCGTTTGGTTAGTGGTCATGGCCTGTGGCTCTTATTTTCAGAACCTGAGGCTGGGTGTGAACATTCTGCACTTGTGTTCTCTACGTTAGGTGATACTCATTTACATTTACACTTTACACGTTTACAGCATTTAGCAGACTTCCTTATCCCGAGCGACTTACTTTGGATGTACTTTGTTTTCTTCTTAGCAGAAAGAACTTTACGTTCAAGAGAAAGTACAAGAAAACAGTAGTTCAAGAAGACATTGCAACTAGATCCTGCTAAGATGTGATGTGGCCCAATTTATGCAGTAAGGCTTTTAACCTTCGCTAATTGAAGACGAGGTGAGTTTTTAGCAAGAAACTTTAGCAAGAGGACATCCAACTTGGACATCCAGTGAAAGTTCATTCCACCGAATGGGTGCAAGGATGGAGAAGAGTCTTCATGCCTGTCTTGTGTGTTGGGTCCATTTGAGGATACAAGGTACAGAACAAGGTCCGCTTAGAGATTTTTTCGGTAAGAATGTGCCTTTGTAGGCGAACATCAGGGTTTTGAATCTGATTCAGGCAGCTACAGGGAGCCAGTGAAGAGAACGCAGCAGTGGGATGATGACTGGCACCTTCGCCTAACAGCTCCAGAGTACCAGCTGCTTAGTTTTCCTCTGGGTACCTCGGTTTCCTTTCGCATTCTAAAACACATTTCACGTTTCCATTGTGTGTGACCTGCGATCAACCGGTGCACTGTCCTGGGTTGGCTCTCACCTTGTGCCCCGTGTCTCCAGCTGAACTACGATTCAAGCGCCTCACGAAACTGCACTGTACTGGAATGAGTGGGTATGGATTACTACTTGGGGTTGGCGATAAGAGAAGCCCAGTGGAAATGGCAGTCTGGGTTCAAATCCCAGGTGGTGGCTTCAATACGAGGGAGTCCTGGCTAAGATGGAACCCCAGTTGACTTGCACCCCAAATCCTCCCGCACTATTGTCAGGATAAGAAAGGGATACTGCAAAGTGCTTTGCTTACTCTTCGGTTCTACAACGTACTAATCACAACACACTCACCTGACCAGGCTACTCACAGGGCACAGGTACAACCTGGACATGTTGCCAGTTCATTTACATTAACGGAATCTAGCAGACGCTATGATATAATCTTACAGTCCAAGCAGTTGTGGGTTAAGGGTCTTGCTCACAGACCCAGCTGTGGCAGTGATGAGATTTTAACCCTGGACCTTCTGGTTTAGAGTCTAGTACCTTAACCGCTAGGCTACCACAGTCCCTGTTCATTCCATTGTAAAGAAGAGTTTGCCATTTCTGTATAAACTAAACAATATGCATCCGGCAGCTTGGTGTGGTCAGAAATTGACACTAGTGAGGGAAGGGGGATCAGTTTTCCAAAATAAGCATTTACATATCGTTTGAATTTATATTTATATCACAGCAGCTTAAACAGACTTTGTGGCTTTTTGGTCGCTGTCCATATCAGTCCACCACCCGTCTGCCAGAACATATGCATACCTGCATATCAAAGCATGGGGTGAAATCTAAAGTGCTCTACATGTTTAATCCACATTAATCCGGACTGCTCCAGGTCGAGGGTGTGTGCAGTGTCAGGATATCGGGTTTAGTCCCAGATCTTGGCATGCCTACCAGCTCTCCTGCCTGTCAGCCAAAGCTCTATAAATTCTCAGCGTGTGGTTTATGGGAAGCAGAACAGAAGTGATGGCGAGCCAGACGAGGGAAGAAGAACAGTCTGGACTGCAGAATTCGCCAGAACCTGGCTGACATTTTGATAATGAACTCCTCTGAAGTGATAAGGAGCATCACAGATAACACACGCACACGCACACACACACACACACACACACACGCACTTTTAATTAAGCATTGTCTCCTTAGGATTATTAGTATGCCTACTGTATGAGAAAGCAGTAATAGAAGGTGCATTACAGATCCGATAATGCAGTCCTTCTGGTGGTGTAACTGCTCCCCGTCGTAGGGATTGGACCGCCGAGCACATTGCCATCACCCAAAAACACGACGCATGGTACACAAATGTTAACGAGTGCTGAGTGAGTGAACCATACACCTGTGGACCCCCCCCCCTTCCTCCCCCCAAGGTCCATCACAGACCATTCCGGTGGTTTTCCACGTTCCACCGGGGACCTCTCTCGACCTCTACCTGGTTTTCTATCGCAGATCCCGCCAGCATGTGATCTGCCCTGTCCCATCATAGACATGATTCACACCCTGCAGACCTGCAGATCCTCCTGGGCTGCCACACCTCACACCTCCTTCTGCCTCTCACTCTCAACCTGTCCCTCCTTCCTACACCCCCCCCCCTCTCTCTCTCTAGTCTCAGTTTTCTTAAACTGTGTGTGTCGTTCCCTTTATTCTGTGTCCTGCATCAGAATTTGTAAGTCCAAAATAAGTGGGTTCACAGGCCTGGGTCGCCCACTCATAAGATTATTGTCATAATTGGCTACCAGCACTGCTCACAAAAATTAGGGGATAATTCATTAGGGGATATTTCATTTTTGTGAGCTGCATATTTGCAAGTTTACAGCAGAACAGAATGTGTTTCATTTTGGAGGGCTAAGGTGTTACACCAAACAACACATGGCAACACAAGTGTAAATGTTCAAGACCGTTCTGGGACTCGGGAATAGACGGTATAGCGAAGCTGTTGAAGCATTTTACAGATAATACAACAAGCAGTTTCATGTTTAACTACCTGATTAGGCTTAGTCGTTGGACAGATTGGAACCTCGTTCTGTTTTGGACAAAAAGCTTCTTCATTTTCAGACTTCAAAAATACTGAGAAGTAATGAATTGGCTTCTGGTGTCCAATATCAACCATGGGAATAATGTTCCTTAGAAGGAAAGAATGGTGTATAGACAGAGGAAAGAGTACCAAACTAAATATAGTCACAGTATTATTACTTTGATGAAAAGTACAAGTCCACTTACCCCAGTAAAATGTTGCTTGGCCCCACAAAAATAACAGGGGTTAAAAAATCCATTTTGTCTTTTTTATTTAGCATATTTTTCTTTTTTAATATGTGATCTAAAATGTGGCAAGGTACAATACTTTCCGCAAAACTTACCAAATGTGAGTTAATTTACAAATTTCGAAACAGTACAAGAACAGAAAAAATATAACAACGTGAGTCCGTGTAATTCTTTACTTTCCACCTCGGTCTATAAATGTCTTTTATTCGCTCTGTCCAGAGCACTTGAATCTTTTGCTTAGGCTTGTGTTGAGTCTAGTCTGCTCAACGTTTACCCGGAGTAAACCCACATAGACACGGGGAGGGCGTGCAGACCCCACACACAAAGGAGCCAGGCCATTCCACCCTGGGATCGAACCCGGGACCTTCTTGCTGTGAGGCGGCGGTGCCGCCCCACCGAACCACCATACTTCCCCGTTTGGAAGATGTTTCACTTGATTCCTGATTAGACTCCATTAGAAATGGAAACTCTGTGTGAGTTTTGAAATTCATGAGAAAAAAGTTCCAGGCACAGTTCTGATCCTGCTCGTCTCACACAGCGCGCTTTAGCGGTGATTTATTCCATGACGGGAAAAATCTCACAGCACTAGCCTACCTGATTTAAGAACCTCGAGTACTGTAAGGAAGAAGAAGATTTTACAGGATCGCGCCTCTCATTTATGGCGACCTTCATTAACCTGTACCCGTGGTGTCCGCGTGCGTCTATGTACGAACACAAAAGTGACCCGATGTTCCAGTTTACAAACAGACCCGTCCTTGAATCTTCCTCTCTTCCCGCAGATGTTTCCATAGCAACCGGTGGTGTGTGTGTGCGTGCACGCGTGCGCGCTCTGCAGGTAAGAAATCTTTGTCACCTAGGCGAGGAGTTTAATTGAAGTCGTCAGGCGTACGCTTTAAACTCGCTGTAGAGACGCAGCAAGGTTACACTGACACTCAGTAACACAAAACAAATGCACAGACACTTCTAAGGAAGTCGGCTTGATTCTGCCATGCTGGAAAGAAATGAGATTTTTTTTTTCCCGCCGAGCCACTTAGAACGCGTCTGATTGAACAGCATGTGCTGCGTGAAAGCTAAAACACTCGTGTGAACGACTTTTTGTGCGGCAAGCATGTTGGTTTCATATATACAATTACGCATGCAAGTTCAAATCACGCCTTAGTGGTAGCTTTCCTAAGCAGGAGTGCTTTTATTCTGTCCAGTAGAGGGGCGGGGCAGATGTTGTTCAGAAAACATGTAGAGGAGAGGAGACAAACTTATAGGGCTGCGGGAAAAGTATTAGCCCAAATACAAATCTTATCTTCATCTTAAGAAATAAATAAATACAGATAAAGATGTAGCACGAATCCGATGCCATTATAGGTGGCATGTTGGCACAGCGATTGATGCAGTCGCCTGACGGCTCTGGTTTCATCCCGACCTGCATGTCCTCCCTGTTGTCCACCTGGGTTTACTCCGGGTGCTCTAATTTCCCCCCCACATTCCAAAGCCGTGCGTTAGGTTAACCAGTGTTTCTGAATTGCCCTTGTGTTTGGGTGTCAGTAATTGGCACCCTGCCCAGGGTTGTTCCGTGCCTTGCGTCCTGTGCCGCCAGCTAAGAATGAAAGACCGAATGGAATTAAAAGAATTTTCAACTGGACAGCTTTGTACTTGCGCAGTCCATGTTCCAAACGAATAAATGAAATGTGCATTTTTATAGGTTTTACCCTGCAAGGCAAACAAGCAATAAAGCAGCGAAGCCAATTTCTCAGGAGCAGCATGTCTGAGGAACATTAAATACCAGTAAATCGAGTAGAGATTTCTCCTCGAGTCACGGTTTCAGCAGGTCAGGATGACAGGTGAAGAGCACGCCATTGCGTTTGCTGACATTTCTCCCAGAACCAATTATTAAATCAATGCACAAAGAGTTAGCTAAGCTGCTCTATTTATAATCCTAGGTCAGAGTTTGGCTGATCCTCCGTCTGCCTGATGGCAGCAAAACACATTCAGTTCTGTCTCAGATAGGTATCTATAAAAAAGGCTTCCCCCGCTGCCTTATAAAAAGGCTCTCAGAGGCTACTCCTAGGTAGTGTGCCTCTTGGTGAGAGATCGCTGACTGCTAGGCATGCCTCTATGATGCACTCGAAGAGACTTTGCCCAGTTGACAGACGTTAAGAGGGGGCTTATCATTGGCCTGAGAGAAGCAGGATGGCCGTTTCAACATCCGTCTAGACCGTTCAGGCTCAGCTACCATATGTAAGCCTTCAGTCATACAGTCCAACAGGGTGTCTAACGGTCATAGATCCCTCACCAATACATACCCTACCCAAAAGTTGCATCTGAAAGCCTTTTTATAGGGCAGCAGGGGAAGCAGTTTTATGCCATCTTGCGTCAAGGCCCAGCGTCTAATCACCTGACCACACCTGTAATCATTTACATCTGCCTGAGACAGACCTGCACCCTGAGTTTTGAGGCCGATGTTTATATCTAGAGGCATTATTTAAATGTTTTTATTTCTCAATGGGCGTACAACAAACCTTTCCACGTGACTCCTGCTGCAAAGCCAGCAAAGACATGACATGTTGTGAATTTGTTTTACAAACCACATTCCAAAACATGTTGAGGTTTTAAGAAAAGACATGGAGGCAAAAATGCCGAGCTTACAAATAAGCAACCAGAGGAAACAGTGGCCAGGAAAGGACCCTTGAGGGGAACCAGGCCCAGATGGTGAAGCCATGTTCGTCTGGGTGACAAAGGGACAACAGAAGAAGCCTGGAAAAAGCCAACCAAATAAAATCAAGAAGTAAACTGTGTATGAGAAGTGATGTTGAGTGTAACATGTTGGGAATCTGGAGAGAATATAAAATAATAATGAATGCATGAATAAAAGGTTTGAGGTTGAGCTTTCTTACCGATTCTTCAAACAAACCTGCACAGCGATGAGACAATAACGAAGCATTTGAACTTATCTTTCATAAAATCTGACCGTTCATAAAGTGTTTTACAACTGCACAATGTTATTGGACACACAAGGACCATAGTAGTTTGATTTTCACATAGGTTGCTCTTATTCCAGTGATGAGTTGACGAGGTTTAAAGAGCCCCTTAGGTCTTCAGCAGATGCCGTTGAGTGCAGATGATGGAGCTGTGGAGCTGAATGTCACAAGGCGATCCTGGTTATTTGGAAAGGCCCATTCTAAACAGGCACGATTTCAGTCACATGTGACATCTGTCACCCATAAGGCTGCAGAAAACAGCAACATGTCCCACGCAAAGCGCCGGAGACGAGCAGGAACACGCTGAATTATAACAACGTGGAAACCAGTTCGGAAAACATTCCTGACTGCTGGTGTCCCCATTAATCCTGGTCATCCTGGTTTTATAACAGTTTGTGTTTATTATCACTCTTTTCTTCTTCTTTATGATAATATATCAAGATTTGTATAACTGTATACTTGGTCTGAATGCGTTGCCCTACATTAGGTTGGGTTGTTCAATTAAATTAAATTCAAAGTGATTTCCATAGCACTTTTGACAACGGAGCATTGCCTCAAAGCAGCTTTACAGTCTCATATTATCTTAAAGGGCCAATCCCAAATTCCCAAGCCTAGGGCGACAAGCCTAGGGCGACAGTGGCAAGGAAAAACTCCTTGAAAGCGGTAGGAAGAAACCTTGGGAGAACCAAGACTCAAAAGGGGACCCGACCTCCATGGGTGGCCTAGATGTTAATTCAATAAACACTTAAAAGTATAATTAAAAAAGTATAATAAAATTAAGTAAATAACATCATATTAAATCAATAATAAGATTATAAAATGAGTCCTCAGTGGGAAGTCCTTGGAGGCGCATGGTCTCCTAAATGATGGAGGGAGTTCCTGCCCTCTGGTGGGACTGGTTTCTGTTGATGAAGACCAGTATGCTGATTGTTGACCAGCATGCAGTGATGCTGAGATGAAGGAACATCTACATGTGCGGTGCTGGAACTGGTACCGGAACATCAGCTTTGAGAGAAAAGAGAAAATGTAGTTACGATTGGGTTAGGAGCACAGAGTCTATTATCCATTACGGATGCCTTGTGCAGGATGAAAACTCCGGCAGCACTGCTATAGCAGCAAAGCTATGAGGTTAAGAACCAGAAGTTAACGCAGCCAAGTGGCAAGAACCAGCCTGAGCCATGGGTCATAGTCTAAATCTAACTAAAAGCCTGAGTAAATAAGAATGTTTTTAGCCTAGACCTAAACATTTGGAGAGTGTCTGAATCTCTAACTAAATTGGGAAGTTTATTCCATGGCTGGGGGGCCGAGTATGAGAAAGCTTTTGCCCCATGCAGCGACTTTTTAAATTCGAATTCTTGTTCCTGCCTCGCCCCCTATGCCGCCGGCTAGGCAGCAACTCTCACGCGACCCTTATCAGGATTAAGCGGATAAGAAAATAAATGAATGAATTGTAAGAGGTTGAAGTCCATATCTTTTTTCCTAAACAAATAGTATGGTTTTCGAATGGAAAAAACTCTATTTAGGGTCAAAACTATTTGAATCGTCAAACCCCATACGCAATGGCGGCCAAACTTTTGAGACCACTATCTGCATTTATAAATTGAATACAATGTTTTTTTATTTTAGTAGCCAGCAGATGAAATACTGTTATTGTCATTAAGGGGTGCATCTGGCCGACAATACTTAGGTAGGCTTTTTATTATTATTTAAGGGCCCAAAGCGTAGCCTCAGCCGCCTGTCCGTAGCTCACACCCAATGACTTCTTCTGCTCCTGTAGCCCATTTGATTCAAGGTTCAACATGGCGCGTGTTCAGGGATGCTCTTCTGCGTATCTCGGTTGTATCGGGCGGCTATTTGAGTAACTGTTTCTTTTCTATCAGCTCGAAACAGTCTGTCCATTCTGCTCTGACCTCTGGGATCAACGAGGCATTTTTACTGAGAGAACTGCCCTCTATCGTCTCTTTACCAGACCGTACTCTGTAAAGCCCGCAGATGGCGCTGTGTGTGAAAATCCCAGTAAGTTTTGTGTGAAATATTCGGACTTGCCTGCTGGCTCCAACAAACGCACCACTTTTAGTGGCATAAATAACCTTTCTTTCTTCATTCTGATGCTCGGTTTGAACTTCAGCAGGTCGTCTTGACCATAAGACTCGTGTCGGATAATAGAAATCCTCATTCATAATGACATTGTGACCTGAACAGAACAAGTGTTCCACAACAGGTGCTGAAAACGCTTCGAAACGATTATAAGGGAGTCTTAAGATTCATTTTCGATTCCTTGATTAGCTGTGCATACAAGCACAATATGTTCCTGCTCACCACATTTTTTTGCACATAATATGGCGTCTCCTAGCAGCCGAGGCGAAGATCAGACTGCGACGTTCCAGCTGAACTCCCTCTTACACCCTTATTCGCTTACATTGAGTAAACAAAGAGAAAATTCAACAGTTATCCATGTCATATAGACTCAGATGTGATTAATGCACTGCTCGAGGTCAGGTTTCAGACTTATTTCAACCAGAAAGGGCTTTGTGTTCAAATTGGAGACATCATTTTGTAAAAAAAAAAAAAACATTTCAAACATTAGTGTTCAGGGATCAGTTCACGATTGCCCAAACTTTTGCGTAGGACTATACATGAGATCTTTCAGACGCCTCAGTGTGCGTCTCTACTGACTATCAGACCGACCGGGTTCTACATAGGTGTTCCCGGCTGTTACCGTGGAAACGAGATCACGAAACTAGGAAAGGTAATTTTAGATTTCAAGGTAAACATAGCAGGTTTAAATGAAAGATTAGCTCTAAATCATTCCGAAGATTTTTTTTATTTTTTGGGGAAACGCACTTTCTCTTGAGCAGCAGGGCGATGAAGATGTCGGGTTGCGCCTCATGTACACTGCTCATGTACAAACATTAGGGGATCATTATGGGATATCTCATTTTAAAATATCCCCTCATTTTTGTGAGCAGTATATGTGTTCAGTTATTGATTGAGTAAAATCTGTGATGTCTATTTAAGAATGGTCCACGTGATGCCTCATAAGTAGGAGGCCGGAGAGTGCCGTAGATAATCGCAGCCATATTGCATAACACACACAATGTTCTGTTGCTTTTATAAAATGTTTTGGCACAACACAAGCCCTGGAATTCCTTTTGAATATTCTTTATTAGTGACAACACCTTTGCCAAAAAGCAGGTCTGTAACAGCGAGTTCCCCACCCTGCCTTAACAACGTATGCATCAATACAAATGCACATATTCTACAACAGCACCAAGTAATGCTAGTTTGAAACACAAAGTGCAAATACGCCAAGATGAAAGAAACGGGACTTAAATTGATTATTCTTGACTCAGACTCAGCTACTAAAAGTCTTGGTCTTGTCTCGGACTCCCGGTTTTGGTCTTGATTACAGATTACAGCGCTAGCCGCCAGTTAGGCTATGGCTCCCCGTTATAACCGTGAACTGGAACAAACGGGTGTGAAAATGAAACAATGAACAAACGAGTAGGTGTTTATTGCATTCGCAGGCTGTATCAACTTCTTGCCATATCCAAAAACATAACGCTATCTGGATTTCAACTTCTTCCATGCTTCCATATTGACATTGAACAAAAAGGTGCTGCTACTGGTGGACGCACCAAATGTTAGTATGTGGAGCTTCTTCATTTTTCATATGGGGAAATGTGATTTACAGGGCTGGACTGAAAAGGCTTGGCAGGAAGCTGTGATGCGATTCAGAGAAAGCGGTCAGGGTAATGTGTTTATGTGCATTAACATTCACAGGAAGCTCAGGAATCGACACTGAGAATAATAAATCCAGTGTCCCTCCATGGTTTCAGGCTAGAGCTGCTTCACAATAAACCTTATTGAGCTTGGTGGGGCGATTACGCATCGGGCCGCTGATTCATTACGCTGAAGCCTCCAACCGCTTCAACGGTGCAGCCAATCAGGCAGCGAATAACAGCATCATAAAAAAAAAACTGGCAAATACAGTAGATTGGCCAGAATCAGCCAAAGACCCAGAGGAACCTAAACAGAGAAGGCGACCTGGATGTTCATCTGTCATAAGGAGGAGGGTCGCCATGACGACGAGACAATTAAGCAGGCACGTCGCGCCGTTGCAAGCCCCTTAAGCTCCGGCCGTTGTTTATGTTCACTGAGGTGGCTGCAGCGCTCGTATTTTAGGCCTGAATTTAACAGTTGCCTTGGAGAAACCGTCTTTCCCCCCTCGCCCTCCGGCAACAGTTAAGCCCCGAAAGTTCAGGTGACGCTCGATGCTAAGACAGAAGCACGCCGGTGCAGCCATGGCAGAGGGAGCGTCCGGGCAGCTGATAATTAAACGCAAGACCTTTTCAGTGTCACATTTAGATTTGCACAAATGAAGGCCAGATTTGCCCCCAGAGACTCGTAGAACGTTCCGTTCGGAACCCGGAACGCTGTTTAGGTGGCGGCTTTGATAATGAGGCCTTGATGCCTCTTATGCCTTCGACGTGAAACAAAAGGTCAAACGTTACCAAGAAGTATTCGTGTTTACAATCTTGCCGGCGTCGCTCCGAGTTTTATTAATAGCACGCATTTCTCTGGTCTCGGTGAAGAAGGAGGCGTGGCCTGTAAGGCTTTCAGTCCTCGTGCAGCAGCAATGTCGCAGCACATGCTCAGTAACTGTTAGTCACAAGCCAGGGCTCCGTTGCAAATTGAAATTCCGGCCGAGAAAAGTGCTAATTAAGTTCCCGACCTTTAGATGGCGTAGGCTACCAAACATCCATAGAGTCGTTTAACTAGGTCCATACTTTTAGAGGAATGTATAAGGGTATTTATTTGACCAGTAACCGCATGCCCTAAATGATCCCTAAATGAGATGCTGCTGAAATCACAAGTGGAACGCTACCATGCACACAGCATCCCTATTGCCTCTGTATATTCCATTCATGGACATTCACAATCATTTTAAAATACAGGAATGTTCTGTTAGGTCAAACCCCGTGTGTTTTAAAGCTGTAACACGTAATAGGATGGTTTGAAGGACCTTTTGCCTTTGTTTACCGGAAGCCATAAATGCATCGTTAGACAGTACATGGAGCAACATGGAAGATCAGCCAAGTGAAACAGAGAGTCAACGAGAAAAGTGAAAGTGAATCAGTTTGTATAGTTACAGCAGAGCCGGCCCTGACCAATGTGGTGCCCCCTACATCATCAATCATCGGCTTTATACACTCGTCAGACACTGCAAAGCTTTATGTTTTTGAGGGGTTTTTTTTATTATTTTAGAACGAAAACAACAGTAAAACAGTCAATTATTAATATTTTAAAGTATTAAGGAAACAAATAAAAAGCGAATATAACAGTATAACCATAAGTAAGCATAATGGTGTTGTGCAAAAAAAATATTTTACATAAAGCAGTGCAAGAAAATAAATAAAAAAAACAACAACCACCACCAGGGCTAATCAGTGCAGTCTATGCCTGCTGCAACATTGTCTTATAGCCTGATTCATCTATGACATCATCACAGGAAAGCTGCTGTGAGATCTCACAATTTATACTAATCATAGAAAGTCCACTAAGGCGTTCTTGAGCCATGGTAGATCTCAGGTATGTTTTAATGAGTCTGAGCCTAGAGAAGCTCCTTTCAGCAGCAGCCACTGTAACAGGAAGAGTGGCCGAGATTCTAAGAGCTACCCACATATTTGGGTACATTTCTGGGGGGTTCGGGTGATAGGTGCCGTGGGTGGTTATTATAATAATTATTAATTTGACTAATATTGTCAAACAATGAAGTTATGATTATGTGGACTTTGCTTGTTTTCATATTTATTAATTGTTCATTTGTAAAAAAAAAAAAAAGGCACAGACGGCACCCTTAGCATTTGTCTATATTGCCTAATGGAAGGGCCGGCCCTGATTACACATTTTACCATTTTACATTCTACGCTGTTTTCATAAAGGGCACACAAATTGTCCAAATTTGGCAGAATGACCTAGTGGTTTTTTTTGTTTGTTTGTGTGTACCAGTACTATTCTTGCAAATTCACAGCTTACAGCAGTTACATTGGACAGTGTTGTTATTCTTACCATAGGGCACCAGCTGATTGATGAGGATTGTGATACCAGCCAACAGGAGTGATACACACTGAGATATCCGCCGTCCGAATATACTCATTGACACTGTTATAATGATTTTAGCTGGAATGTCCACAGCTCCAAAGATAATCTGAATCAAAAATATGTCCACACCAAATTTCTGCAAGTCCATGGACAGGCCATAGTAAGCAAAGCTTGTGGAGAACCTGGGAAAACGTCACACAAAAGCAGAAATAATTTGTTAAGAAAAGCTAAATCAAATACATCCAGTGTTCTTCATTTATTTTATTCCTTACATCTTTGTACTAAATGCATGCACAATATCCAAAGGAAACGAGTCAAAACTTACAATAGAAGTCTGCGTCAATAAACATCTAAATATCGGACTATATGAAAAGTTTCAACCTTTATATATAAAGCAGTAGGGGATTTTGTAGACTCTTCTAACATTTCTGTTCAATTAAACAATTATTGTAAACTTATTAATTGGCTTATTAACTTATTAATTAAACTTAGTTTAACTATTGCATATGTTATCTAAGTCATCCACATAGGTTGAGTTTATTTGGCCTTGCTCCTTCTAAGGTTTCTTTCTTATAATGTTTAGGGATGTTATGTTTTTTTTCTTTCCACCCTCACCCTGCTTTGAGACAATGCTCCATTTTAAAATGCACTAAAGAAATTATCTGATGTTGGCTTTCTAGTCAAACAGTAAAATGTAATTATAAATAAATAAATACTTTGCCTTGGGTTTTGTGAACAAACCCATTATGGTCATGGTGATGTTTGCATTCTGCAACCTTATCAAGCTGCACTCTCCCTGGGTGCGTCCCCTCCTATGCTGCGGGTGGCGCTGCCACCACTGGCTTCTTCTCCTCTATATAAACATTTCGTTTGCTTGGGTGGGTTTTGACTGTCTTACCATTGCTGGTTCCATGCTCTGTTATTGCCTACATCTGAATTTTCTCTTGGTTTGGCCTTTTATCTCTACCCTTCTCCATTCTCTAGCCTATATGTTTGTTGTGCATTTGTCATCCTGTGTAGTACTATTTGTCAGCACTAGCTAGCTAGCTATTAGGTAGTTTTCCAGTTTATAAGGATGATTTTCTTGGCGATGGCTAGCGACATTATTTTTTATTATTATTTATTTATTTATTATTATTTTATTATTTTCTGGTGTTGTATTTGTGGTTGGTGTGTAGGCAGAATGATGGTGAGTACTGCTATTTAAAACAAACAGTAATTTTACTCAGTTGTCTTTTTTGGTACTCTGCCCAACTTTGATTAGTGAGTTTCATTTAAACACTTGACTTAGTACAGGAAAAATTGTTGAAATGTGGCTCTCACCCATTCACTGCACATTCTTGTGATAAGTGTAACAGAAAGTGATTGTTGTACGGCAGTAATATACCAGGGATGAAACAGTAAGGTAAAAAAGAAACTTCACTGACCAGACAACACTGAGGCACATAGTCATGATTCTCATTGTGCGTGTCCGAAACAGATCAAAGACTGTGTAAGTGTCCTGTGAGCATGACATCTCCTTACTCATTGACTGCTGCAGCACCTATACACGGACATTTATTAAAATTTATTTCAGATGGCATATATAATCACTTATTATTGCACTGCCACATATTTGCATGGCCATACCAGTGACACTGACACTGTTGTTTTGTTGTGCTGATATAAGTGTTGTTTTTACTCACAATCTGCACTCAATGGCCTCATTATCAGACACCAGCCTCATAGGTACAGATTCTGTTCTTACAATTACAAACTATAGGTAATTTTCTTCCATCTTTTTGAGTCTAGATGTTTTGGCTGTTCTCAGTCCTTTATAATATTGACTGGATATTGGCTTTATAATTAAGAATGAGTTTTTCCTAATAAAGTACCTATATAGTAGCCATTGAGAGGATATTTAAAATGTATTTGGCAAATCTTCAGACCCTTTCTTTTTTATAGGTTTTGTTGAGCTCTTGTGCTAAACTACATATTTACAACATAAATTACCTCATAATTAGAAAGGAAAAACGAAATATTTTTTTAATAAATATATAGCTATGTCCTATAAAACAATAATCAAAGATATTCATATACATAAAAATTAATCTGTTGCAAAAAGCACCTAAAACTCCAGGTGGACTTTTGTGTATTTTAATGTCCAGATTCCTGCAGTGCTGCACTGATGGTTGCTCCATTTTGAGGTTTCTCTCATCTGCACACATGATCTTCGGGGCACAGCCAAATTGACCACTGGATTCTTGGTCACTTCTCTTACCAAGGCTCTTCTCCCCTGAATACTTGTCCTGGTTGTTACTAACTTCTTCCATGTAATAATTATGGAGGACGCTATGTTTTTGTTGCCTCCAAATAATCCTGTCTATGAGCTCTACAGGCAGTCCTTCTCCATGGCTTGGTTTTGTTCTGAAATGTGTTGCTAAAGATCTTACATAGACAGGTGTGTTTCTTTCAAAATTATGTCAATCAAACTGAATTGGCGGACCCCAATGAAGGTGCAGAAACATTTCAAAGATGAACCAGAGAAATGGGAGGCCCCCAGGGCTACATTTCAGGTGTCATAGCAAAGGGTCTGAATACTTGTGTCTATGCTAAATTTGCTTTTCCTTCGTTAATACATTTTTAAAAATGTTTTTTTTTTATTACGGGGTGCTGAGTGCAGATATAATAAGGCCTGAATTTAACAAAATGTGAAGAGTGAAAGGGTCTGATAACTTTCAGAATGCATTTTATCTCTAAGCCCTAATGAATCACAATAGGTTATTGATTAAAGATATATTTCAGCATTCCAGAGATAATCTTTGCATATGAAAGGAGACATATTAAGCATGTTTTCCTAAATTGTCAGTTGTTAATGCAAAATGGTTGTTGCATCTTCTTCCAGCATATATTAATTTGAAATAATTTATTATGGGGCATACAGTATGCTGACAATAGACTAGGGAATGATTGCACCCACTGCATTCTCTGTAAATCACCTGATGCTTCTGATTCTCATTACCTCCAAATTGATTTTGCCTCCCTCAGCTTGGCGGCCGTTCATGGTCGCGACATATTTGAGGTTTTTGACAGCCTGCTCTGACTTTTTGCTCAGTACAAGCCACCTAGCAGACTCTAAGAACCACCTGTGAATGTGCAAAGGTACAGTTACTTCACATTATCTGTTTCACGTCCCAAAATAAAAAAGCACAGCTGGTCATCTTTTAAAAGCTTTGTTTTACTAAAATGTAGTTTTTATAATCTTCTCAGAAAAGTCATGCAGAATCTAACTAACTAATCTAAGTCCAAAGGGTCTACAGTCAAATATATTTTAAAAAAATGTCTACTGGCTGTTCCAACACAAGTTAAATTAAATTCACATTAACCAAAGACAAATGCTACTAACCATGAGTAGAGGAAGCAGACATAGAATGGCAGAGAGACTGCCAAAGTTAGCCAACGCCAGTCCCGAATTTTGTAAGCCACTGCTACCAGGATCAGCTGCCCTATGGTGTAGCAGTAACCAGTACCTGTGCCCACCACAGTTCTCACACGAGTCGGAATCCACTCCACAACTAGATAAGAGGCAGAGTGATAAGATTTTGTCATTGCCTTTTCAATCAGTATACAGCATTTCAGGTTAAATTTAGTGTTTTGTGCATTAGATGATGCATGCTCACTAAGGGAGAAGGAGTTGAGAATAATTCCAGACAGGGACATTCCTGAGACAAAGCGAAACAGGCAGTAGAGGGAAAAGGAGGTGGCAAAAGCAGCACAGGTTCCCGAAACAGCCAGCATTAGGTAAGATATCATGAGCAAGATGCGTCGGCCAAACCTGAAACAAAAAAAAAAGAGATTTCCTTTGTGGGTGACATGAGGATGTAGTGTAAGTAGTAAAAAAAAAATACAGCTGTAAAGAACTGTAGCATCTTGCAGCAAAAAAAAAAGTCACCAGCTGAGGTAAACACTTAGTGGACCCCTTTAGTGAACACAGTTTCTCTTTAATTCAAATATACAGGGGACTACAAGTGTCTGAGACCACTAATGTACATGCTTTGAGTATAGGGTTGACTCTTTCTTAAACTGAATTTGGTATGTTCCCTACCTTTTGCGATAATGAGGGCATGCGCTGGAGCTGGCATAGGCACCGGTTGCAATACTGTTATAATGTTGTACTGATGTTGTATTGTTACAACATTACTGTACTGTTATAATACTACAATAGTGTTTGCCTTCTCTGGCTTCAAATGTCCCCATACGTCCTTCATTTTGTTGTTTGGAGTTTTTGTTAGGTGACTGTCAAAGAAAGTCCATGCCAGTCAGCATTCCGTGATTTTTGGCCTCCAAGTAATTGCTGTAAAGTTTTAAGCTGAGTTTCGGGTCATTGTGTTTTATTGCTTTATAAACCCTTCTCCACAAAGAGGCAAACAATCATTTTCTCTAGAGAGCTCATACTTTTGGCCCCCAGTGTATTTGCATTTTTTCTTACCCAAGATGTCTCTTGTCTAATGTTTACCTATTAAGTTTACAATGTCAGTATGTAGTGAACAATTAAAGGAAACATTACTGAAGATCCTATCTGTATAATACTGCACATTTCATTTTCATTTCCAGTTTTAAAATAATGCAATGATATGTTATATTCTCGTGTTAAATTACAATGTATAAGTAATATAAACTATTCAGTAACTACAATGAAAATAACACACAGTGAGATTGGGAGATAAATGGTTAATTTATCTTTCTATTCCTCAGTTGTGCATTTTAAAATAGGTTTTATTATTGATCAATCAAACTGTTGATATCACTTGCTGATATTATTACTCAGTTTCCTGTAGTAATCCTACCTGTCAGATAAGGCCCCAAAGATCACTGAACCCACAAGTACCCCTCCCATGTAAATGGTTTGTCCCATCTGCTTCAGCGATCGTAAATCACAAACCAAATCCCACTGTAAGAGAAATGGAAGACATCATGCATGGCTGTTTTACAGTGCTGAATATTTCATTTGCTTCATACCAACCTTCTCATTCGCATACCTCTGTAATAATGGTAGTGGACATGTCGGTTATGTCATATGTCCACCCATCCTCACATCCCTGCATCTCAGTTCCATTGTCTGTCGTTTCATTTTTCAGTTCGTCTGAGCTGTTGTTGGTCAGAAGGTGCCATTTTGGTTGGGTGTACCTTTTGCAGCGCTCGGGTTTGCCCTGATGATCCAGTGGTATGCTGAGCCGCAAAGCTTTGGCTGGGTCCAACACTGACTTGGACAGGTTGGTGTGGCCGGTGCAGTGGTGTGGAGGCACAGCAGCAACAAAGTTCTGCAGCAGGTTTTGGCTGGCCATCATCAGAATAGGCAGCGAAAGCAGAGTAATATGCACCACTTGGAAACGACCTGTGCTGCCCACCTGCTCCAGTAGGTCTGAAAACGCCATGGTTCAGATTCTGGGATCTGCCACTGATTTTGAACAGACTGGTTGAGATTTGTTTTCTAGGCAAAGTCTGTGAAGACAAAAGAAATGAAGGAAAGCAATTGAAACCTTTCTTTATTGCAAGTTTAATCCAGAGGCCAATATCCACTAAAATGAGTCATCTGTAACTAATGAATATGGTAGTGTGTAGATAGCACCCTCCTCCAGATGTGTTTAACAAGACGCCTTGTTTGCAAAGTGGCTCTAAAGCAATTAATGTTTCGATTAATTTCACTCATGATCGAAAACGGTAGTTAGCAAGAGGTAGTTGGTTGAGAACTGATAACTGGAACTGACAACTGGAAGTTGAAGCCAAAACGGCCCATTTTCGATGCGTTATCAATACTGTACTGAAACTGGGTTAAAGAAAACTCAGTTAAAGAAAAACCTCTGTTTTACAGATGAATGAAAAAAAAACACAAAATGTATCTAAAGCATTTCATTATAGCATGTTCTGTATAAAAACAGAAGCTTGGTCGAGCTGTAAAAGCAGATATCCCAGTTTGGAAATGCATTGTAATTGTCAGATGTCCTGTCCAGGGTATACCCAGTAAATTCAGGGTTAGGTTCCAGACTCAACTCACACACAACCCTGACTACAGTAAGTGGGGGTAAAACAGGATGCTTTGTAATGCTTTATTCCAAACTAAAAACAGCTAATTTTATTTCTGTTACACTGGGAACTCACAGGACATTTACTCTAAATAGGAATTATTCTAAATAGGCATTTGAAGCAGATACTTGACACATGGCCTGTTAAAGTAAACTAATTTCTGTTGGCCCACAGCCTCACAACATAAAATACTCATTATTCTTCTTCTTAGTAGTAGTAGCAGAAGTAGTAGTATTATTTTTAATGTGTTATATTTACTATGCATAGTTATTAACCATTTACAATAATGAATCACATTGTTATTACTTTGAGTTCTTTCTTCTCTGTAGATGGGTTCCCAGATCTGAAAAAAATCTTTATGCAGCAACTCCAAAGCTCCGTCTTATCTTTTGTTGAATAGAAAAAAAAAATCCTCCGGGGCTCAAAAACCCCTGTAATATTAAGGCAAAACCAGCAGAGTTCTGAAATCGGTGGTGCAGAATCGGCTCTGAAATTCCCTAGAACAAACACAGCACAATTTAAATCTGGATTACAAATGCCACTGTTAAACCCCTTGTGGTCTTAGCAGCATTTCCTCATTCCTGCTGCTGAATGTGGGCTTTGTAGGCAGACGAGGAAGGAAAAAACGGAATGTTTCAAAGAACCGTTGCGCTTTCTTCAGTAATGCAGGTAGCCGAGATGTCCTGTCGTGGTCAAGGTTCTTGTGAGTTACTCAGAGTGATGCTATGACAGTTGAATCCAAATTGTCCACATGTCAGAAAGAGAGAGTGACATAATGGGGAGGTGAGGGACGCAGAAACATAATCCCTGACTAGGCATAGAGATTCACTTGGGCAAAGGTAGCATGCTGATTTTTGAGGAATATGAACATTGTAGTTAAACATTAAGCTCAACTGAACAGAGCAACCCAATAACCACCCACACCTGCCCCCAGCCTTTACATCTTATGAAGTCCATTTACCTTTCACCTATACAATTAACATTTTAATGAAGTCCTGCATGAAGAAAAAAAAATATATCAAATGTTTGTAATTCACTTTACGTTCATTATACAACATAAGACAAAATAAGTAATATTACATTTAACCATAGATTTAAAAAATATAACATATTTATCCTAAAAATAACATTATCCTAAAAGCACTTAATATTAATAATAATAATAATTATTATTATTATTAGTATTATCATTATAGTTTTAGTGAAACTATGTCTATGTAACTAATAATAATAATAATAAATTTTATTTCATAGGCGCC
>JAUZST010065745.1:0-22519 GCA_034779995.1 Parotocinclus haroldoi | reverse complement strand
GAGAGAGAGAGAGAGAAAGATATAATATTAAAATATTATTTAAACTAAATCAGGAATACAAACCCACTTTCTCCTCCCTTATTGTAAAATAATATGTATTATTACAACAATAGCATTTAAAAATACATTCAAATATTATTTGGGCCCTCTCCTGGTGCACGTTCAAGAGGTCCAACCAGCGCCACTCTCACACTTGAGTCCTAACTCTACCTGCCTTCACTACTATATTACTATATTATCCTTACTCTGAGTTACAAAAGAATCACATTACCAGGATGCTTTTTATCATTTATTTGAGTAATATTAAAATCATGTAAAGCAGGTTTATGTGACAACATAGTTAGACTACCGATAAGATTAGGTAGCAACATTACAGTTTCTGACATCATTACTGCCTTCCCATTTCTGACTCCTTGAACAGGCCCTTAGCTCTGTATTGTGTCGTGCCAAACATGCAATTTACACTGGATAAGAAAAGTCTGCCAAATGGTGAAACGTATCATACATAATCATTCTTTATGCCTGTCCCCTCTTGTGCATGGCCAAAAAGAATAAATCAAAAAGAGGGATGATGACAGATGCAAGCCACAGGCCTGAATCAAAGGGAGCGTATGGGTGCAGTATTTGTGTTTATAATTACTTCAATTGTCATGTGCTGTTATTAAAGTCAGATTTTTTGCTGCATGGCAGGAACCGCATTGACAGGCAGAAACCACGCAATGAATAAATGTACATTAGAGGAGAATGGCACAGCATGTGCCTTGTGCGAGTGAACTCGGCGACTGCCACATCATCTTCGAGTTACTCTTGAGACATGTGCGATACTCTTTCCTTTTCTCGTCTTTCCCTGTTTTTTTTTCTAGTTCCTGTTTCTCTCTGTCTATCTTTATCGTGGCTCTCTGTCTCTGCCATCATCCCTCATCATTGTTTCTGTCTCCTGAGAAATGAAAGCCGAGTGCTGATTTGGTGTCGGCAGCCTCGGCATATATTTTTCAAAGTCAATTTCTTTGGAAATACCAAACCTAGTATACAGTATGTTTGAAAAGGGAGGCAGAGGTGAAGGCTTTGGTTTACAAAAAGTATGGAAGGTGACATACCATCCACTTTTTAATAATTCTTTGGGGTAAGTTAAAGCCTCTGAAATCTTTTCTTTTGCCTTTCCACAACTTAAGCCTGCATCCATATATCCAAATGCCGTAATGTATTCATTTTATTATTTTCTACTAGTAGCGGAATCCTCGTGGGACAGCCAGTTTTATTCTGGTGTAACTGGAACCACTAAAGTTTGTGTCAGATGGGGGCCAGTTAGCATTATCTGGTAATGGGTGAATAGTTGAGATCTGATTGAAATTAAGTTTAGAATGTTTGCTTTAAAGGGGCAGAATCCATATAAAAACCATGTATTTTACTATTTTAAACTTAATAAATAATACACATTATTTTAATTTGAATGTTAAACTTAATAAATAATACACATTATTTTAATTTGGATGTTAAAGGTACATAATGTTTCGGCATTATTAATTAGAGGATACTCTGTTAGGCATTTCGTTTGAGAGCTAGCATTTAGTACAATATAATAATATAATATAAAAAATAAAATAAATTCATAATTCATATCTGTGGTAGCAGATTATTTAAATAGAATGATTTCATTTGTCCTTGGGTAGAGCAGAAATGCTTTATTTGCTGGTATTATCTTTTCGCAAAATAATTTAGAGCCCATTAAAAGTTGCTGTGGGCAGGCTTAAATGGACTATTACATGAAACAGTATCAAAGATTATTTAATCAGTATTATAAATTCATGTCCATGTCTGGTACTGCCAATACATTGTATACCGGCGTGCCAGTATTTAAAAAACAGCAAGACCAGCCCTGCGGGTGGCAAAAGAGTGTTTTGTTCCAGTCTCTGTTCACCCTGTTTGATCATTTTACGTTTTATTCTTCTTAGTTTCCATTAAACCTGGAGGCCACGCTGATATTCTGCTTTCCAAAAGCAAACCCTCCTACATTAAATGCTGTCCATATTTCTCTGCATGTCCTGTGCTGTTATAACTAGATAATGAACTCCACAGCCAGATTGTGTTTAAATTATTGTAACTCAAGCTGAATCAATAATTTTGTTATGTTGAATGAATTATCTACATAATACCTATCATTTAATTTCTATCATTTCTGTCATTTTTATGATTGCAGTAGTTTATTAAGGCTGCAGACAAAAACCACAAATGTAGATGTCATTGGGCAGGTTTTGAAAAGTTCATGAAGGTTACAAATGACAGGTGCATCACATTATCTTACAACCCGAGAAACTGTCTAAACCCTCTAGCAAAATGCAGAAATCAATCAGCAGTCTGATGCTTTTTATAAACAGAAAACAGAAGCATCTTTGCTTGGATTTCACCCAATTTTATCCTCACCACATTCCACAAATTAAATAAGGCATGGGTCGAAGGTGAAGGTGTGGTGCATTTGAACTAAATTAAATAAAGGTTTTATGGATGCAATTCATCATTGCAGTGAAAAAAGACACATTTTTACAATTAAAGCTTGGTCAACGAGAGGTGACAGTTCAGCTTGATAGTACCAACACCATTTAATCTCTACAAACCTGCATATTATTCTCAATTTATTGTTCGACTTTCCAAAATCCAGAGCTCTCTGAACTAATCTGATGACGACAATGTCACCTAATGTATGATAATAATAAATATTATTAGATTAAGTATACTACAGTCTCACACATTACCTTGCTATGAGCATGACCCATCCACCAGTGGAGCACCGTAGACAAGTGCCTCTGTATTTACCGAGTTGTGGCTACCAATGGCTTCATTTCTATGACTAGCACTGGTGAAGAAAACCCCAAAACATCCAAGAATTGCGTACAGAGGAATGCACTGAAATTCCTTCAAGCCAATGTGCAGAACTGATCGACAATTACTGACTTCATGCTACTGAACAGGCATATTAAACAAGTGCTAGTCTAGTTTGTAATTTGGATAGATAACTCTTACAATATTAGTTTAGCTTGTTAAGGTTAGCTAAATAGTACATCATCTATGGACAGCACTGAAATTGTACATTAGCATTATCAG
This sequence comes from Parotocinclus haroldoi, assembly GCA_034779995.1. Lineage (NCBI taxonomy): Eukaryota > Metazoa > Chordata > Actinopteri > Siluriformes > Loricariidae > Parotocinclus > Parotocinclus haroldoi. The sequence continues at coordinate 19,420 of JAUZST010065745.1, read as the reverse complement.
GGCGCCTTTGCTATAAACTATTGTCACAAGTATTAAATATGTGCTTTATTGCTGTTTGTTTGATTGCCATCAAATGCTACAAGATTATTAGTGTATTTGCATGGGTAGGTGATTTTTTACAATGACAAGATTCATTGTATCAGGAGCAACAGTTGCAGCTTGGTAAAGCTGGGATTTAATCACACAAGTTTTAGATTAGATGTCCAACTCCTTAAACATTTTAGGATTCACTGGACAGTAAGGCTCAGCCCAGAACAGTTCAGTTGATCTGATTCATGCCTGAACTTCAATGAATCAATTTGTGTTATGTAGAATACACTCCAAGAATTCAGATGCAAAGTTGATTATAGTTATAGTTAATTATTAATTAACTATGGAAACGGAGAATCAACTCATATAACTAGAACAGAATTAGTCCCCTAATTTGTAATTCATTTTAATAGTCTCAAAACAATAATAATTCATTTAATAATTTGTTTATTAAACTACTGACATTAGCATGTATTGATTAATCATTGTTCATGGGAAAGAAATCTTTTTAACTTTCTCTCTTACAAAGAGTTATGTCAGTTATACTTGACTGATGCAGCAGCTTCACTCAGAGTTAATTTCCACTCATGAATAATGTAGGAGGGGAGGCCTTCACTCCATTTTGCTACTCTCTGTGGGGTGAGGCTTCAGGCTGAATCAAGACGTTTCACTCAACCTTCCTTTATCCTGTTACTCACTCAGAGAGGAGAAGGTATAAACCTATTATAAAGGACAACATAGGAAAAGCCGGCTGCATTTCTTCAGATTTATTTCTGAACCATCAGCAGTGGTCAGCCTTATGAATAAATAAGTTCTGCACTTTCACACTAAAGTATGACCTATTTCTTCCAGTGTTTCTTTTTGCTTGTTTTGAGATGAACCAATTTTGATTAAGGACAAGGCTGAAAGATTTGACGCTTCATATGGAACAAGACCAAGCAACACAAAAATAGAAACTGGGCCAACGGGAAAAAGTTGTTCTGGACACAGATAATTTTTTGCCGTATTGCACTATGTAACTTCGTAATTATGAGCTTACAATACGCTAAAGTTCATTTTATGTTCTGCCCATTGCAGGACTACCAGCACAGGTATTCTACAGGTGGGGTCTTTACATTAACTGCTTTTGCAACATTTCAATTACATTCATTTGAGGACTTTGAATCGTTTTCAAATGACAAAATATTACATTTAGTGTTCTGCAAATATTTTTGGTGGGAAAACATCTGTGCTTAGGGTTGCTGCCTTGGTGAATAACCCACATTCTCTTGATTAGTTGGTTCACAGGTTCACAGATGTTATGGCGCTATCTTTTTAAATTTGCTGTTAGAATTCATTATTCCAGCATCCTGGCCAAACTATAACCCTACCATTATCAGGTTTCAGAGATCAGATAAGGCGCTAGTAGAGGAAATTGGTGTTATTCTAGTGATTCTGGGATGTGAACAGGTGAATGAGTCTCTGTCCATAAAATGCTTTCACCAAAGATAGTGGTCAATATTAACATTGCCATTGAGCTGCTGAAGATTGGTCAGCTGTACAACCAGAATGCACATTTCCTGCTCCACAGTCTCTCACAGGTTCTTTATTGAGTTGAGATCTGGTGACTGTGAAGGCCATTTTGTTACAGTGAACTCATAGTCTTACTCAAGAAACCAATTTGTGTTGATTTTAGCCTTTTTACGGCGATTTGCAAGTCTTTGAGGAGCAAAGATGGGCAAAGGATTTCTGGTTTGTCAACAAATGCTACTGAAATAATGTACAAAAAGAAGCCTTTTATTAACCAGGTCCAGATGGCTGTGGCACACCTCTGAGTTATCTAGGATAGGCCATCACACAATTGAAATGTGCTTTTTTGAAATTGTGGTCAGATGAATCAGCATTCCAGATTCTTTTATTATTGTTTTTTTATGTTTAATGGATGCTGTGTGCTCTGGACTAAAGACAAAAAAAGAATCATCTAGGCTGTTATTAGTCCAAAGTCCAACGCCAGGGTTGCCTGCCTGCAGTCATGACCTGACCCCAAGAGAGAATGTGTATACAATTCTGAAATCAAAAATGCAATGACAACCCTATATTTTTGCACACCTTCAGATGTGTTGACAAGAAGAATGGTACAAAATAACATCTGAATCAATTCATTGCTAGGTATATTTGGTGCCAAAACCAAAAATTTTTTCGGGAGAATACATGGCAGTGTTACAAAGTAGAAAATGCTTTAACGTCCCAACTTTTTTTGGAATGTGTTGCAGGCGTGGGAGCCAATTAATTGAATTATCTCAGGAGTTCTGTCTGCAAAGAAATAAAAAATAAATGTAAGATTAATGTACAAGCATACCTATTGTTTTTTTTTTTTTTGCAGACTACATAAAATTAATAAGACAACATAAAAATTAATCTTAAAAGTACCTAGAAAAAACAATGACTTTGAACAAAGTTTGTAAGTAACAAAGTTTTAAAAATCAGTTTATAACATAGAGTTCTGTGTGTGTGTTTGTGTGTGTGTGTGTGTGTGTGTGTGTGTGTGTGTGTGTGTGTGTGTGTGTGTGAGAGAGGGAGAGAGAGAGAGTGAGAGAGAGTGAAAGAGAGAGCGAGTTGTGGACTTGTCCCAGCTCCACACTGTTCTGCAGCTTCCAGGCTCAAGACAGTGTTATGATCTGTGATCTGCTGATCCGTGGGGACCTGAAAGATCACACCGGATCCCTATCCTCAATACTGAATAAAGCAAAAACTACAGATGTGGACATCAGTAACCCAGAAAAGACTCTGAAACCAACAAAATTGAAAAAGATCCGCTGCAGCTCTGCCAAAGCCTGAATCTAAACATCGTCAGCGGTAGGTTACAAGGGAAGATTATTCAATAACAGATTTTGATTGTTTCTTTTTTATGCATTTACAGTTAAACCCTTTTTTTCTGCGCACAGTCAGATTACTGAAAGGACAGAAAATAATGAAACACACAGAGCCCAGCAAGCTCTACAGGATGTTATAGAAAGGCTGAAAACAGCACAGAACAGGTCCAGAAAGCAATTATGACTGTGAGATACAAACAGCGGCTTTCTGGAATCAATATACACTCACAGTAATGAAATGTATCAATATGGCAATTAGACACCTAAACTACATTGTTATTAAAACCGCCCAAATTTGCAAATTGAAACAAATCAAAAACCAATAAGCTAACAAATGGTTGAAAAATACCAAATTGTTGATTGAGAATGTCAACAGCTTAGGAAATAGTTTATTTATCTAACCAAAAGAGCAGAGAACCAGTAAATACAGATTTACTGGGACACCTTAACCTTTATAAGGATACATCCAGAATAATAAAAAAGCTCAACATACATTAGTACAATTAAGTCTGATTCAATAAACACAAACATCTGCTGGGAGCACTGGAATGATTAATGGATTAATGGTTTATTAATTTGGAATCCGTTTTATAAATTTGAACATGAACTATCTTGTTTTTGTAGTATATTCAATTGGATATGGGTTGAAGAGGATTTGCAACTTGATTGGAATTGGGCTTGTGGTTTATACGCATTATTAAAGTTGTAGAAAGTGATTCAGGGTCTAAAACATTTGACCATAGAGTGAGGCAGGAATACAGCTTAAGCCCAAAACTGTTTAATAATTACATAAAACATTTGCCTCCATGACTGAGCATTCAGATGAGCATTTATAAACTGACAGAGAATGCGTTCTACACAACCACTACTAAAATGATGGTCCTGAACCTCAACTCACCCACACTAATGGTGAACAGAACCCCAGATCAATCAGTTAACCAAATCATACACAAACATCAAACAGAAACAGATTGACATCACTCTGCAGCACATCAAACTGCAGCACAGAGTAAATGCAGTGCTCTCTCGTCCAAAATGGGCAGCACAATGTGGGATAGTAGCTAAGCTGATCAGAAACACAGAGCCATAGAGCTGAGGTACGGACTCAGTGCACAAAAATCCTGGCTTGTCCCAGGGCAGAGAGTGTGCTCTTCTTTACAGAGTGCAGTAAATGCAGCTCTGTCCAAGAGAAATATTATCCATAGTTCTCTTCCCTAAAGAATTCAGGGGGAGAGCAGCAACCTCTCTGCACAGTACATATTATGCTTCCACAATCTGAGGGACAGAGAGTGATGCACATGCTACACACAAACAAACACACACACACACACACACACACACAGACACACACTTAGCCTTGTTCCATCTTTTTGCTAAAGAAATGGATTAAAAATTTATTTGTAACATTATACACTCATTGATAAACCAACAGCACACAATCAAACAAAGATAAACCCAAACAAACAAATATTTTAGTGATTACAGGTGTGATCCACCAGACTGTAAAACTTACTTGGCCTGTCTGGTTTGGTTGTATGTAAAATGTTTTTTTTTCAGTGCTTTGCTTACACTTTTCCCACTGCACTGATCTGCACTGACTCCAGAGCGAGAGAGAAAGCAAATGGTATGGTCAGACCTAGACAAACAGCTCGGCCCTTTCTCTTTGACCCCCTCTCGATAAGGATTGCCAGGGTTGTGATGGAATCCCCTGATGAGTAACTCTGACATTGATAGATGGGCCTCGGGTTATTCAGAAGCACCCTAAAACATTGCTTCTCTGCCCCGTACACTCCCCCCATTCGTCATAGTTTTTCATCTTCACATGGTGTGTCATTTTTCACCGATGACATCAGCCCAGGTAAGCAGTTCAAGACACAGATGAATGCTGCATGGCACCAAAGTCTTTGTGATAGCTGACTATGAATGATAATAACATTTCATTGGCGATACATACACATCACATAATCCAACGTAACAGAAGCAAACTACCACAATATAACGCGAGACAGAAAGCGGTTACTTGCACCAAACAGCATGACCATTATGTCATACCGCATTTAATGAGACGTCATCAACATACGTGATCATTCCCAACAGAACCAAAACGCCATTTAACACCATGCAATTCTCTCCAGACCTGCAGGACTGACTTTATTTTAGAAGTCTGGCTGGGATGATGGAATGTAGGCAGCTGAACCACTCAGATTTTGCTGACCCGAGGCTGTGCATTGTCATACGCTGGATATTGGCATGCATTATAAATCAGGCTGGATGAAACACTGCTGTTTTGCGACTCTCTGCTTTCTGACCTGCAGCTTGTGTGTTTAGGTTTTGGCAGCCAGACTGACCCAGTGTTTAAAAACAGGAAATCAAACTCAAAGGTCTTTGCTGTGCCTCTGGCAAAATAACAAGCTATTTTGGTGATGAAGATCACTTTTCTAAATTCACAGTGTGGAGATGGGTTGGGTTGTGCTAGAATAATATTCACGGAGGGTAGTGTAAAAGAAGGAATGATGTTCAAGGTCTGAACATGAAGCACAGGATAAACACTACAAATAAAGTAAAAAAATGAAAGACAATACAAAAATAAAAACCTGCCTAAAGGTAAGTTTGCTTTCAAAGGTGCCTCAGTTATTTGTGACATACATTCAACCAGGTTCTGGAAGCATCCTTTTGAGATTGTGGTCCATATTGACATTAAATCATCATGCAGTTGCTACAGAAGGTACAAACAAACCTAGCAGGTCACCAATCCATCACAACAGTAAGTTTTCATTTTTGTTAATGAATGTATGTAATGTATGTAACACTATTATTGTATGTATTTTTTGCAGAACACAGACACCTTTTCCCTTACACATAATGGTGCATATTTTGGTAAAGCAGTGCAGTGCGATAGCCTGTAACAGATCAACCAATAAACCTGCCTGTCAGGTCCTAGTGCTTCAAATTTCATTATATTGTGGAACATGGTGAATATGACACTGGTGAATAACAGAGAGTAAATAAGAAAATGTACTGACTAATTAAACTGATAATGCATATTTATTTGGGGGGCTAGATAAATATAGATCCATAAACATGTCTAACATAGTCCATGCAAACCAGAATTTAAAAATTCTAGAAATTTGGATGATTTTCAGTGCATTCAGGGCAAGTGTGCAAGCCTAAAATGACCACCAATGATCTCAGATCCCTCATGCGGTGTGGCATCAATGCTACTTATTTATCAAGATCTGATACAAACACAAAACCATTTAAAGTTTTGTTGTGCCTAAACGAAGCTATATGTTAACTGTCCAGAAGTAGCTTCATCATCTCTAGGCTCTGGGGTATTGTGGTCAGACCAAGCAGTATTCTAAGAACATCAGTAAGTGACTTTAAAAACAAATCAACAAATTTAATCTGTTATGACAGATGTCTGCTTAGAATGCAGGTTTACTCAGCTAGATGTCTACCATAATTATCCAGCTTGTGTATCTTCAGTCTTCATGCCACTAAAAAAGTGTAAAACCTTGTTTGATTGGTTTCATTCTGTAGTGTCTTGAATATGACATATTTCTACAACTGCACTACTACTCTTTTATTTGCTATTACTTAGATTTGGTAAAATAATTAAGTCCTTTAACACTAAGCAAGGAAACTCCAGAAGCCTTTCTGGATTCGTTACAACTTGTGTTGATCACTATGTTTCCAGAATGCGAACTGTGATTGGATGGAACAGCCTCTAGTCTATATGCTGGTCTGGTCTGAGGAGATACCTACACTTCCATTTCCATTAAGAAGATATATTCCATTTCTCAGAAGGTACATCCAACTTTACATTCTGCCAACCGCCATTCTACTGATCTTTTTAGCTGCAGGTAAAAATAGCACACCTGTAGAGTGAATTTCTGACCCATGCACACTCTGGAAAATGAATTTGTAGTGCCTTTTGGTATCAGATACTTTACATCTGCTTTATCTCTTGTTTTCCAATCCCACTCGTTTAAAATGCTGTCACTATGGTTTATTAGTGACATTGTTTATTTCTGTAATTGCCCTTTATCAAACTGTGAGCCCTAATTCGCATAGCCGCTTGTTTACTTTTGTAGAGAGACCTGCTTTTCTCAGAGGCTGGCCAGTATATCTGGTTTGTGATTCAAAAATAGATCCAGTTCAAAAGCTGTAACCAAATATCAAAAAAGGAACTGTTGCATAGATAAATAAATGGTGTTTTTATGAGAGTGGTTGATCCAGGTTAGAGAAAAATCTGATTTTGTGTTTGGAATACACAACTCCAATTCCAAGTTGGGACGTTGTGTAAAACATAAATAAAATTATGTTTAGAATACGATGATTTTCAAATCCTTTTCAACCCCTGTTCCATTGGATACACTACAAAGACAAGATATTTAAAGGTCAAAGACAGCAACTTTTTTTAGCCTATATTCACTCATTTGGAACCTGAAGCCTGCAATACATTCCAAAAGAGGTGAGAATGAATTCACTGATTGATGGAGAACACAGAGATATTTTTTATCCAAACAACTTGTAATTTGTTCTCTGCTCAATCAAACCCATGTAGGCATGGGAACCCATGCAAGTGCCATCCAGCCAGTGCACAGAGAGAGTGGCGCCTATTGATTCAAAACAAAGCATAATTGATGTCCTCATACCCGCTCTCATCATTTACCCAAAACTAATTATGAAATCAATACATAAATGAAAGCAGCTTAACTTTGTAATGGATTTCAGAGTCCTAATTTTGGCTTCCGACTTGAATGAGGCATGCTGTATTGCTTTCAGGTTACAACCCATTCAGAAATGCAATACACGCCAAAATGATTCCATATAAAAGAGAAAGTGTGTCACATATCATAAGTATGAAGCCATATATGAACGAAACCCAAATGTAAAGTTTGGATATAAGGCATTCCCATAATATATGTAAATATCATGTATTGCCTTTTTACATAGGGCCATACAGTGTGTGTATGTGTGTGTGTTTCTTATTTACACATACAAATGCTTTGAAATCATATATGTTGTTTGAATCATATATGAGTAAACTGCACTCACTTTCCACTTATTCAGTACACTGATTCAAACATGGCCACAACGTAGTGCATTTAGGAATGTAGACATTTAGACTGAGCACCAGAATGGGGAAGGAAGTTGATTTAAGTGGCATTGAACGTGCTATGGTTGTTGGAGTTAAACTAGATGGTCTGGGAATTTCATTATTGATCCACTGAGATTTTGTTATGGGAATCATAGGCAAAGGATTGGAACTCAAGATGGAAGGTCCACAGCCAGACAACTGCATAATAAACAATAAGGTTTTATTTAGAAAAACACAAGGATAAGGGATAACTTAAGCTCAGAAAACTAGACGACTGCTAGCTTCCCAGGAGTTTCCAACAAGACAACGTGGAGACGTGGATGATCAAAGAAGGCGGTGGTGTGTGGGTTGCTTCCGTGCAGAATTTGGAGTCTTCGTTAGCTGTGGAGGACCCAGGCAGGAGAAATGGAGTTGGAACCCAAGGGCTAGAAGAAAACAAAAGTAGTAAGAGTGCCAGGACAAAACAAGGGGGAATGGCATGCAAGCCGAACACAACTAGAAGATAATCTTAAGGCTCGAGGTGAGCCAAGTGCTAAATGCTAAGCTAGTGGCATAGCCAGGTGCTGGATTAAATTATGGGACAACCTGGCGATTTCTGGATGAGTGAGCCAGGTTTTATGGAGGGTGGTTGATAAAGTAAAATCCGGATCAGATGTGCAGATGAAGGAGAAGGTGGTGACAGGAGAACTGGAACCAATAGATATTTGTGGAAGCGCTGGGAAACGAAAACAAAGCGGAACTTTGCAAAGGAAAGTAGCGGTGAGAAGCAGAGCAGCATCTGTCAAGGCTGGCCCAGTAGAAGTCCCAAATGTGCTTATATAGAAATAGTGGGGGACCCAGGAACATTCTACGGCTTTGGAGAACCTGTCAATGACTGTGAGGATGACAGCGGGAGCCCTGTGATGAAATTCGCCACAACGTGCAACCACGGGTATCCAGGGCTGAGAAGTGGCTGCAGGTGGCAGCAGGAAGCTTGCTTCTGGTGCACGTGGAGCAATTGGCCACAAATTCTCTGACCTCTGTGTCCATGTACGGCCACCTCTGCAGGAGGGACAGCGTACGGTTAATCCCCCAGGTGACAGGCACATTTGGAGGTGTACCAATGGCGCCCTAGGCTTGCTCAAATTGGGATTGGCCTTTTAAGATCTTGCATTACTGTAAAGCTGCTTTGAGACAATGTTACGTTGTAAAAAGCGCTATATAAATAAAATTGAATTGAATTGAATTGAATTACCCGTACAGTAGGATGGCGGCTCCGGCCGAGATGGAAATGTACAGGCGGTCCAGGGCTGTTCTGAGCCCTCGAGCCAGTGTCTCCTCCCTTCCAGGGCTAGCTTCACACAATTCCCAGTACCCCACAAGGTATGGACCACTCTGCGACTACACGGATCTTTTCTGGGTCTGCTTTTATACTCCCCCTCTGAATGATGAAGCCAAGAAAGGCAACCGTGTAGACTTGGTATTCGCATTTCTCGGCCTTGACAAAGATAGTCTTAAGGTTTGAGGTGAGCTGTGAACTAAGTGCTAAGTTACTAGCGTAGCCAGGTACCCGAATAAGTTACAGGACAATCTGGCAATTTCTGGATGAGTGAGCAGGTGTTTTATTGAGGGTGCAAATGATGGAGGAGGTGGTGACAGGAGAACCGGGACCAATAGATCTCTGTGGAAGCAAAACACATGCATACACGTCGCACTGGGAAAATGTAAACAAAGCGGAACTTGGGGATTGAGAGAAAATAATGAGATGTGGTGAGAAGCAGAGCGGAGAGCAGTTTCCCGGGCAAAAATGCAACGTTGATGCCAGAGGTCAGAGGAGAATTGACAGACTGCTTTGTGCTGATAGAAAGGCATCAGACACTCAAATAACCACTAGTTACAAACTATGTATGCAGAGGAGCATCTCTGAATGCACAACACATTGAACCGCGAAGCAGATGGGCTGGAGCACAGAAATTGGGCAATAGAATGAAAACATGTTGCCTGGTTTGATTAATTTCATGTTCTGCATGTTCAATATTACTTGTATTATCAAGATTATGTTATATGTTATTATTTACTTTAGTTTCTGTTATTTGAACAAGTACAACAAACTTGTTTGACTAGATAAATTATTTTCATTCTTATATTTAACATCTGAACCATTCAAGTATAGGTTCCTCTTTGAGTCTTGGTTCTCCCAAGGTTTCCTCCATATAATGTTTAGAGTTTTTTCTTTCCACTGTAAAACTAGATGTGCTTAATTTAGGATTGGCCATAAAAGACAATCTAATACTCGAAAATGGCTTTGAGATAATGCTACATTATTATTATTTGAGACAATGTTCCAATGCACAAAAAAACGCTATGTAAATAAATCTGATTTGATTTGAAATGAGTCATAAGCCGTGATCACATTTTGGAATAATTCAATACAATTTTATTTATATAGCGCTTTTTACAACGTAACATTGTCTGAAAGCAGCTTTACAGTAATACATGATCTTAAAAGGCCAATCCCAAGTTGAGAAAACCTAGGGCAACAGTGGCAAGAAAAAACTCCCTAAAATGGTAGGATGAAACCTTGGGAGGAACCAAGACTCAACAGGGGACCCGTCCTCCATGGGCGGCCTAGATGTTAATTAAGTAAATAGTAAAAGTATATTAAATTATAGCAAAATTAGGTTAAAATACATAACAAATGAATAATAAAATTTAAATTAGTAATAGAAAAAGTAGAAAATAACCTAAATTCTAAAACAAAATAGATTATAAAAATTATAAACAGGAATTGGCAACACAAATTAAGAATTGCAGCTAAATGCGTATCAGTTCATACTAAATTAAGTTCCATTATGGTCATTAGGTCAAGAAACCATTCATTTTTTATATGTTTATTGATTGATTAGTAACAAGTTCAGTTATCCCTTTAATTTTTTAGAACAACCGAAAGTTTATTGCACCCAATAATGCAACCTCCACTAATGGCGCACACACACGCACACACACACATATGTATATATATATATATATGGCATCACATTCCAAAAAAAGTTGGAAAAGTTAAATGTACCACTTTGTAATGTTATCTTTGTAAATTCCCTTTTATCACACTTAAAAGACATAACATGCCATTTAGTATTTCAGGTATTTTCACATTCTCTCCAGGAAGACGAGTCCACTCGTACCCTTTTTCCACAGTCATGCATTTGTAATGTGCGCAGCATGTAGTTTTGCATAGTTTTCTTGAAAAACGTCTGGGTTTTTTTGATCGGGTGCTACTTAGTTTTTCTAGGTCTAAATTGCCCCTGTACCAAATATGTTTTAATGTTTTGCAGGCCTGAAATGCAGAAATATATATTAAAATGTGAAGACAAACCCTAAAACTACTGCTGTCTGCAATGAAGTTCAAATGTAAGAAACACAATTTAGGGTTGCAAATTGTTAGGTAAGTTTTTTAATTATGCATGGTACTTCTCGCTCTGCTGTGCATTAAGCACTGACCTAAAAATAAAAACTGTAATGTAAAAATACAGGTTATACATTTAGACATACAGCAAATTGTAGATGATAAAACATACAGTTAAATTGGACAAATAAATTGTAGAATGTACAATTCAAGTAATGAAGGGCCCAACAGTGGCAGTTGTCTGGGAATTTCTGGTCCATAATCCCGTTACTTAAAAACTGTGCCACCACAGTAGCATACATTCTAATATTAACATGTTCTACTTTCCAGATCTTACAGTCTTAATATTAGCCAAAAATATTGGAACAAACTTCAATCTAACATCATTCATTCATTCTTATCTCCTATTCATGGTCACAAGGAGCTGGAACCTAACCTGATGCACAGAGCAGAAGGAAGGAACCAACACTAGACAGGGTGCCAGCCCACACACGCGCACACACACACACACACACACACACACACATACACACACACACACACACACAAAGACTGTTGGACAATTTTGATGGACCAACTGACCTAAACACATATCTTTGGTTGTAAAAGGAAACCAGAGTTCCTGGAAAACATACCCGAGTACGTGTGCTTGAGAGCAGATGCCAGTCCATCAAAGTGCCAGCAGAGGTCATCATTGCAGTAACAGATCCCTTGACGAGCCTCTCTTCCCTCAGGCACCTGGTCCAGATTGCACAGTCAGAATTCAAACCCTGGTCACAGTGATGTTGGACACATATCACCAATTGCTGAAACATGTATTTTTTTTTTCATTACAAAGCACATAATCAGCATACCCAGTAAAAAGTTGAATCGCTAAAACAAGTCCATACATTTCAGATATTTTTTATCAATGTTAGGTACTTTTCCCCATTTCCGTTAATGACAGCCTGCACTCAAGTTGGCATGGACTCAATTCCTGGCATGGACTCCAAGTCATTCCCTGCCACAAAACCTGTTTGCTTCACAAGAAAGTCAAGCAAGTGTCACGGCTGTCCCCTAAAGAAGATACAGCTACAAGATAGGGTCACCAACAGTGCAGAACTTGTTCAAGAATGGCAGAAAGTAGGTCTGGGTGCATCTGATCGCACAGTGATACCCATTTATAGGTGGTGCTCGTTTTGCTATACCCCCAACCCCATAAATCGCACACATACTGTATTGTTATTGCACGGCTAACTTACCACAAAAGCTTAAGCTTGGCTTTATATAATAGTTTGGATTTCAAAATGTACATAAACAGTCTGCAAATGGAACTACAAATGACAAAAGTAGCATGTAGGAAAACACAACAAAGTTTTCCTATTTTTTCATATCTTACATTTCTGTGTAATATTGCAAATAAAGATATTTATGCATTAAAGCTTCATAGAACAATGAAACTTCATAAACTACTATGACACGTTATGATTTAACATAATTAACATACATGTTTTAAAAGGCCTTTAATATAATGTTCTGCCATCAAACAGAAATGCATAAACTAAACTACATGTAAAGACACACTATTATAAGCTGCTCCCCATACCCATCCACCTGTCCCAGCCACATAATGAGCACTGAAACTTTAGAGCCCTGGTGAGGTGGCATATGGACTAGGCTGGGTCATCACCAGCACTCTACCAGTCACATTGGTCAATATATCAGTTTGATATGAGTTGCTAGTTGAGTATTCTGTATAACTAGTTACTTTTTCTGGCTCAGTATTCTTCAGGTTAATGTCTGGCACAAACTATTCAGGTCATTTCTATCATAGAGTGGTGGATAGGTATGGGGAGTAGTTTGGCTTATGAATTTGTGTTTGATGGCAGAACATTATATTAAAGGCCTTTTTAGGTCTTTTAGGTAAATATTTGCTATGAAATAAGATTTCAAATGCTGCTGGTTTAGGATTCAGCCTTTTAATTGAAGCTATATTTCCTAAAATGTCCTATATTGATACAGTTACAGGCACATATGATGGAGGCATGCTTCATAAATTCAAGAATTTATGCTGCGGTAGATTATAGCAAGTGCTCTGCTTATCCAAGCTTTTTAGCACCCAGTTAAATGTCAAACAGAGTGTGAATAATGGAGTGAGGCGAAATATGGCCGTCTTGAGCACGTGGGAAGTGTTTCAGAGAGGTGCATGAATCAAAGGCCACTGCAGAGATTGTTCATAAAGGGTTCACACATGCGAGCCAGACAAGGGGGTGGAATTTGAAACAGGACACTGCCTGTGGAAACAACATGGGTGGCCTCCTGGTTTGGAATATTGGCAAAAAATCGTGCAGAAAACAAATTGCATTTTTTCAGAGCTTATGGTTGGTGGACATGTCTGCAAGTCTTGGTGGATAGTAACACTATGGTATTAAAGGGGAATAAAGAGCTTGTCTTTGTAGTGGATGTGCTGGGTGGCTCATAGACACCAGCTTTGAAAGCATACAGTACATGACATTTGAAGGAAACATTTTGGTAATTACGGTTAAAACATGCAGTGTGTAAATTTCCCCCCCTAAAGTCCTACAGACACCAAATGTGGGAGGCACAGGGCAGGGTAGGTTGTGTGCCTCTACCCTACCCTCTATAGTACTACAAACATAAGTAAACATTCAGGCAACAACAACAGGTCAATGGGGAGCGTTAAAGCAATAATTCACTAAGTAGAACACATTTTCAATACAACATTTTGCTGTTGACATTTAGGGTTTTCTACTTCTATCCTTCAGGTTGTTCCAACCGTTCGAATTGGAATGCACAATCAATTTCCCAATTTAAGTCTGATTAAAACATACCTATTTCAGAGATAATTTTACACTTAGTTTTAACTGTATTGTTTTTAAATATTGTACACTGTATTTCATAATTTTAAATATTGTACACTGTATTTCATAATTTTCTCATAATGGTGTCCTTGAGTTTTGTAAAGGTACCATGGTATAAATAAAATGTGTTATTATGAATTATTACATACGATTGGCACTATAGATTTCAAAACACAACAGATATTGAATGAGATTCTGTCATACTATGCACAAACCAAAGATTAAATAATAACATCATGTAAAATTGGCAATTCAGTTCAGTATTCAGTTAAAAAATGTAGAAATTTGCAGCTTATCTCACTGACGTATTAGTCAAATAGGACAATTTATAAAATGACTGTTACTAAAAAAAACAGTAGATCCTCACTTAAAGTCTAACAGACTGTGTGTAGTGGAAAGGTAAAACTTCCTAAAGGTTGTCAGAAAGAAACCTTGGGAATATTAAGGTCAATAAGGGACCCATCCTACTTAGCTGCAATAGATAAGTTTGTATTAATGGTAGAATTAAGTAAATAGTAGCAGTTAAAATCAACAGTTAAAGTAATGTAAACAATATGCATACCAGCAAGCATTTCATCCAACACACAGGCTGGAATAGGTACCGGAACATTAGCTCAAATAGAAAAAAGAGAAAATGTAGTTACTTACTGATTATAAGATGATATATGATCACAGAGCCTATTAACAATCACCAATGCCATGTGTAAACTCCGGCAGCATTAACTATGGCAGCAGAGCTAGAAAGAGGAGAACCAGAAGGTAACAAGAGCACTTTATGCGCTAAGCAAAGAGGGATCACCTTGATACAGTGGCAGGTGAGGGCCATGTGCTGGTAAATAAGATGCAGCTTGTTTCTGTAATTATTTTGTATTTATTGTGACTTATTTATTAATAGACACAGTGTCTATTTGGATCCTCTCTTCTTCTATGGATGGGCCTTAGTTATTTTTATACCATATTTGACAGTGCAATTCACTAAAACTGTAAGAGGAGTTAGACAACCCCCAATTTTCTGCACGAGAAGAGGAAATTTACATCACACTACCGAATTCACATCACATTACTAATTCCTTAATAATTATACTATTCTCACTGGTGTCATATTAGTTCGGCTTGAAGGTATTTTCATGTCGGATTTTTCCTGCATGAAAGATAAAATATTAGGCAATACACCAGTGGTTAGAGGCATAAAAGGAGCTTTCTTCAATCAAGTGAAAAAAGGCACTTTTTTGTTCTTGAGGCACTCTGTTTTCTCTGGAATAGGTTTAGTCAAAGGTCACATCTGCGCATCAAAATTAAACTAAAAGCAAGTTTTAAAATTCTCGAGAAAACCTGATGGTATGATTGTCAGAAAACCTTCTGGTTTCCAGTAGGGAGATCAAGAAAAATTCAATCTCTCTTTCATAATTCCTGCTTTAGTTTTTAATGATAATAATGATATTTTATCATGATTATGATTCTTAGGGGCTTTGATTGGCCAATATGTGTGGGGCACTAAAAGACAATGTGCCTCCAAGGACCTCATTCTGAAGACTGATTTTAATATCTATGCTGTTTTAAAATCTGTTTTGCTCCTTATTTTATTACTAACCTAAATTTAAATTAACTTAATTTCATTATTACTTTAATATACTTTTAAGTATTTTCTTAATTAACATCTAGGCCACCCATGGAGGTCGGGTCCCATTTTAAGTCTTGGTTCCTCCCAAGGTTTCTTCATTTTACTTTCAGGGAGTTTTTCCTTTCCACTGTCACCCTTGGTTTTGGCCTTTTAAGATAACATAACATTTTTCCGATGTAAAAAGCGCTATAGAAATACATTTGACTTGACTTCTTAGATTCAGTGTCAAAAACATTTGATTTGTAAGATTTTTAAGCAAATGGTACCCATTGAATGCAATTGTATCCTACAGTGTTGATTGAACCAGCTTTTTGGTTGTTCATACATACGAGAGTGAAAATGTTAACAAAACCATCTCTAATTACTTTGGATTAGACAAATCCCAAATGCCATGAACTAGGAGTGATCACTCCAAGACAAACGTGTAATAGTACATCAGGTCATGAAGGAACCCAGGTAAACCCTAAGCTAAAGGCCTCTCTCACATTAATTAATGTTAATGGTCACCATCCACCGTCAGGAAAACAATGACCAAAATGGAGTGCATAGCAGGATTGATAGGAAAAAAAACACTGCTTTCCAAAAAGAACGTTGCTGCTTTTTGTCTTAAATAAGAAAGGAAATCACTGCATTTCGGAACCATATGCCATCTGTGGACGATATTGATGGTAGTGTTATGGCTGGGCCCATTTTGCTGCATCTTGCTTGCATCTTAGATTTGCAGTTAAATCTTGAACTTGACTAGCAAAACATGAAGAAAGTGTCATGTACAACCAATTCACACTGCTTCCCACTGAGCCATCATAATGTCCCACAACAATACTGTGCTAAATGAATGTGAATCCACACTTATGTTAGAAAGTCTAGTTTAAGGCCTACATTAAAATTTAAAGCTGGAAAAGTGGAGGCCGCAAATATACAGTATTATATACATTAAGCACCATGGATGTGGATGTAAAGTGTAGATTAAAAGGCAGATTTGATGGTTCTTGAGCTCCTGGATTATGTTTTTTGTAGTTTGAGCTCTCGCTGACCTGACCTTGATGGGGATTATACAACACACAGACAGTTGTCTCTTCTTTGCAGAAAGCAATCAACCTTTGTAAAATGATCAACAATGGTGGTGTTGAGATGCTTTGAACAGCCTTTGAAACTTGCTGACACCAAGTACAATGCCTTCCTTGTGCTTCAGTGGTTCAGATGGCGATGCTGTTTACACAGAGCCTGCTTAATTTATCTTGATCGATTCCAGGCTTGTTACAACTTTACTGTCAGCTCTATTGAGTTTGTTCTCACTGCATCAATGGTGTCGAGTGACTGAGTCTCCCTACCCTGAAAAAACGTGGTCATAGTGGCTCTACCAACGACACTGTCCTGATGACAAGATTTTCCCTCAGGCCATTTACAGCAACTTGAGCTGTGAGGAAGATGAATGCTCTTTATTTCGTGCCTTGTCACCAAGCTACATCTCTTCACTCATGCCTTCTGTGGCATTGCAAGAGAAATTCTAACTATTGGAAAAATATTTGACCCCTCGCCCTTTTGCAGAGCTACCCACGCCAAAATCCACATACACGTCATGACTCATGTTTTCAGCAAACACACCTCACATGGTTTAGCCACTTGTGTCATTGTGCTAATGTGTTCTCTTATTTTAATGAGTTAATATCATCAGGGTAACAGAAATTGAGGAACCAGAGAAATGCAATAATATGAGTCAACATGGGTGTTAAAGTAATTAAATTATGTGCAGATGTTAAACCACAACATGTCTATTTGATATCCATGACAGTTTGAAAACAGGAAAGGAAGACATCGCAAAGCGCTGTTTAAGGCAAGCTTACAGGTTTCGATGCACAAACACTGGCATTAGATCGGATAAAATGTATGTGCTATTGCTCTGAAGTAAAAAAAACAGCTTAAAAGCAAGAGGCTCACAGAACAGAACTGCAAAGGGCTAAGGTGCTGGGGTTGGGGATTTAGGAATGCAGTTAAAAGTTCTCCACACCAATCCACTGCAGGGTCAAGAAACTAAACCACTTGATGTTTATGTGATATTTAAGTCATAAAGTACAAGCTAGGATTCAAACCCAGGGCCGCAGATGTAATGCTAGTCTTCAGCAACTACGTCCTTACTTCTAAACAACTGTAACTGGGGACCATTACTGTACAATGGAAACATTTTGACCTTCCAGTATCTGAAAAACTTTTTAAAACTGGCACCATTTTAATTATCTTTGAATACTTAAGAGTAATCATTGTGTTTTGTGCAAAGTTCTTCACCTTTAAAAAAAACACCTCTTACAGCACAATTCTCACTAACACTTGTGAGGTCGGGTCCCTTTTTGACTCTTGGTCCTCCCAAGGTTCCTTCCTTCTACTTTCAGGGAGTTTTTCCTCGTCACTGGGCTAGGCTTGCTCCATTTGGGATTGGAGTTTTAAGATAATAGAAGATTGTAAAGCTGCTTTGAGACAATGCTCCGTTGTAAAAAGCTCAATAGAAATACATTTGACTTGACTTGTGCCATTGTGCTTATGCATTTAATATAATCAATAGATTAACATGAGTCAACATGGGAGGATCAATTAAATACACTGGTCACAAAAATTAGGGGTTAGTCTACTGTAATACTTTATTCAAATTTTTGTGAGAAGTATATATAAAAATTGCATAAAACAAAGATTAAAAGTTCATCTATTTTTAAAAAAATAGTCTACTCTCTGATCCAAGCACGTTTTAAGAAATGATCTGTTATGGGAGTTTTTAAAAAGTCAAGCAATTGATACCATAGATGCAGAATAATGACTCCAAACAGAATACTACCACCACCGTGTTTTAGAGGCGCTATAGGGTCCTTGCACTAGCTTACAGTGTTCAGACATAATGCTTTTTTTTTAAATCGAAAATATAACATTATAAACAATAATTATGTATTATTGTAAATGTTTTAATTCCTCTATCACAATTATGATTTTTATTATCTCACGGCCACATAACTTTATTTATCTGTCCAAGCAATACATATGAATACCCAGCATTATTTATAAATGAATTAACTATAGGCTTTTGTTCCGAATTTTGTTCTAATCAGATCTAATTGGCCATAGAAATAAATTCAATTTAAAGGCTTGCAAACATTGTGTTTAACTCTGACACATCAGGCCTCCAAGACAGTTTTAACTGGAATGAATGTTGTTATTAATGTAAATAATAATGGAATTACATTACAAAGGTTGTAATATAACATTAGATAATTAATGTTTTTTTAAAACTACTTTATAAATAATTCCTCCAAAAATTGTCAATATACACAAGAATGAATCACAACAGGATGGTTAAGATACTGTGCTATATTCTTTAAATTTACAAAATCAACAAAGTGTCACTTAAGTAAAGATACACACTTTCACCTCATATCACCTCATACCTCACATTTAACAATGATCATTTCCTGTTTATGAGGTTGTTACTCTGACCTATTTTAGACAACACTATCAATATTGATACTGTTCTTCAAAACATGAAACATCTTGAACACTGGTGTCAGTTAATGTATAGTTAATATA
>JAUZST010065735.1:0-22521 GCA_034779995.1 Parotocinclus haroldoi | reverse complement strand
GTTATATTGCTTTTAGGTTTGTGCTTAAGTTTGACACTGGATAATAAATCTCATCACCTGGGCTAACCTTCGGAATATTATATTAATTAAATATATATTCCAAATCAGGGTCCTGTTATTGTATAAAAAGCAGACGTATGATCAGACGGTAAGGAGTGACAAGGTTCACAGAACATCTGAACTCATTGCACTTTCCTGTTGTATTGAAAGAAGCTAGAACTCTCCTGGTTTGTTGTGATTACATTAGCAAGGTTAAAGCATATATGGGTCCAAAAAGTTATGCTTAAGCCATTTTGGATGTAGCCACTGACATGTTTCTTTAAATACACTGACTGACAAAAAAAATCAAAGCACCCAGATAGAAATATCGGATTTTTTGAAATTTTCGGAAATTTGGCATGCAGTTATGAAGCAGGCAGATATATAAATGGTTTCAGTTGTGGTCTTTCCACAAGTGGGCCTAAAAATGAATCCCCCTACCCTATAAAAAGGTGCTCAGAAGTTACTTTAGGTTATTGTACCTCTTGGTGAGAGACTGACTGCTAGACATGGTCCACAGCTGGGTATGTAGATCCTTATCCATGCTGGACCTACAAATGCTCAATTGGTAGCAAATCTGGCAACTGTGTCTGCCTTCACAGAAGTACTGCTCCCAAGACCTTCTAACAGTTAGGCCAGAACAGCCTAATTGGCAGACACTTCAATAAAATGAAAATTTCTCAATGCAATTGAGTACACTACTCAAAAGTAGCCTCTGAAAGCTTTTTACAGGGCAGCGGGGGAAGCACTTTTGTGTCCTCTTGTGACCCAGTGTCTAATCAGACAACACCTGTAACCATTTACATATCTGCCGATATGTAAAAAGTATCCAAAATCCAGGATCTGTCATGATATGGGACTGTGTCCTTGGCAAAGTGATAATATTAATGCAGAAATATACACTGAGTATTTAGAACATGGCTGTGTAACCCGAATATGGGTACTGGACTGGTCTGCCTGGTCCCCAACAGAGAACGAGCGGAGAATTAAGAATTAAGACTTGAATGAACAATGTATATATATATATATATAATATAAAGGCGCTACATAAATCAGACGTATTATTATCATTTGGTTCATAGCGTCTGCAATAAAATAAACGTCTAAGTAAATGTAGAACACATTCTTTTGTTTTTTACCATAGTATGACAATTTTCTATACTGTGAAAACATTTTCTTATTAGGGGTTGTATATGAATTACATAAATGAATTAAAACCTACCCCTTTTATGACTGCATGATACTTTTCCCGTGCTTGATGGAAATACTACAACTAGATAAATCCTACATAAATGCTCTAAATATAAATGGTTGTGAATTTGTATTAGTAATAATTGGGGAATGACCAGTAGGACCTTATTATAATTTGCTTCACTCCCAAGTGCCCTATCCATGCAAGGTGTGATTGTGCATGTTTAAGATCGTTTACCTGTGAATCCAATCTTCTCAAAGCTGAGCAGGCTAAAGATGCTGTTATAAAGCTGCAGCTCTTTGCGATGACTCTGATCCATCTCATCTAGGATTCCCATCAACTCGATGCCAGTCTTAGAAGGATGGCAGCAGTCCATCTCATGTGCAGTAAGCTCATGGAATGGTCCCTGCCATGGGCAGCCAATCCGCTTGTACTTACACTGTGTAAGTCTGTCCATAGAATGAGTCCACAAACATGAATGAGGGACCTCACATTGGCTACATGGTTACAATGATTCTGAGCCACCATATATGGAGGCGTGCTCTATGGGGCAGCCAAAGCTTGTGAGGAATGATGTGAGTTTGTGTTTGTGTGTACCTGTCCTGGCACTCCTCTGACTGATGGTGGTCTAGGCTGGAGCGGGGGAACTGCTTAAGACAGTAGCTGCAGTCCGAGGGCAGTTCGCTCACAGCTTTCTCAACTGCCAAGTTCCTGCAGCACAGGCTCTTGCTGATCTCACAGCGGCAGTTTGGACATGTGGCCTGCTCCTCTTTTAGTCGTGCATCCGCCAGCAGATGGATGAAGCACCCAGCACACATCAGGTGTCCATTTGTACACTGCCCAACAAATAACAGACCTTTGTAAGCATAGTAAGCCAACTGACGCAGAGAGGTTTAAGCCAGGTTATGCTGTAGGTAATGTCAGATGCCTGGGCTTTTATAACTCAATTGTTATCCAGTGTCACTCACTGTTTATTTGCTATTTATCTTCAGTTTCTGCCAAATTACTAACTAGTACATCAAGCTTGCAGCGCCAGTGGATCAGTGGACAGTGCCAGCTGCTGGAAACAGCAGGTCCTGAGGATGTGAATTTAAATCCTGAGTAGAGCTTGCAATGTGACGGCCTGTTGGTGCATTTACAAAACACTGCAATGGACTGGGTCTGGACCCTTCTCTGCGATGATGACCAGGATATAGAAATATGAAAAAGTGACACTTTGTCATGTTTACAAAAAGCTCATTTTGTATGTGGGGTGCACTGGTTAGACCGATCACCTCACAGCTCTGAGATCCCAGGTTCAATCCTGACCTGTACTCCGTCTGTTTGAGTTTACTCTCGCTTCTTCCCACAATCTGAAGACATGCGTGCTTGGTTTACAGGTGTTTCTGAAAAGCCCTTAGTGTGCGAGTGTGTGTATGTGGCCTACAATGGATTGGCATATATAACAATACTTCCTTTGTTCATATATAATATTTATGTATAAATGAACCATTCCCTTGAATGGGTGACATTTATGTTACCGCTGCTGGCAACAAAGGTAAGTACACCCCTAAGTGATAAAGGCAAAATTGTGACTTGTCAGTGTTACAAGATCTCAAGTGTGAAAGGTGAGAAGGCGTGTTATCGCTCCTGTAGAACAGACCTCACCATGGTCGACCAAAGAAGGTGAGTGCACATGCTCAGTGTCATTTCCAGAGGTTGGCTTTTGAAAATAGATGTAGGAGTGCTGCCAGTATTGCTGCAGAGGTTAAAGGAGTGGGGGGTGAGCCTTTCAGTGATCAGACCGTACACATCACATTGTATCAAACTGTCGTTCCTTCTGTCGTTGCGGAAGAAAGCCTCTTCTAAAGATGATGCACAACAAAGCCCTCAAACACTTTCCTGAAGACAAGCAGACTAAGGACATGGGTTACTGGAACTATGTCCTGTGATCTGATCAGACCAAATTATACTTATTTGGTTCAGAAGGTGTCAAGCGTGAGTGGTGGCAATCAGACGAGGAGTACAAAGACAAGTGTGTATTGCCTACAGCCAAGCAAGGTGGTGGGATGTCATGGTTTGGAGTGCTGATGGCTGTGGGGAGCTACAGTTCACTGGCGGAACCATAAATGGCAACAAGTACATGATATACTGAAGCAGAGCAGGATTTCAGTTGAAACCTGTGAAGCTCTAGTGAACTCCATGCCCAAGATAGTTAAGGTAGTGCTGGAAAATAATGGCAGCCACACATAATATTGACACTTTGGGCACAATTTGTAAACTTTTACTCAAGGGTGTATTCACTTTCGTTGCCAGTGTTTTGGACATGAATTCAATGTTAAACAAGCTGTAGACTGACTACTTTACATTGTATTAAAGTGTAATCTTCAGAGTTGTCCATTGGAAAGGTATAATAAAATATATGCAAAACTGTGGGTTTACTTACTTTTGTGAGAAACTATATATGTATATAGAGGTAATATAATTAAATGTAAGGCATATTATTATTAAGAAGGTTATCCTGCACAGTGATGTTAGTGGAAATGTAAGGTATATAATTTAAAACATTACTAAAAAAAACTACCAAAACATAAAACTTTGTTGGTTGTCCCTGGTCTCTAACATTACACTTTACAATAAAATATAATGATTAAAATCCTTCAGAAAACTGTTTTTTGCATTGTTGTGTCACTCCATATCCCATCTATGCCTCTATAAGAATCCATAATATTTTAATTATCTTTTATTTTAGTCCCCAGGTTTTCATGTTACAAGTTCAGTAGGAAGCTGGTATCATTCTAGATCCTCTCTTATTCTTGTATATCTCTATTCATCATTATTTGATGATACTGCAGCTATGAATGAGAAGGTCGTTTTCAACCAACTATCCTGTTGCTGAAATTACTTTTACGTTATGTTTATTGCTAATTTCTATACATCTTTTTGGTAAATCATTATAATGTCATCAGTGTGCTAATGGTAGTAGTATGGATGACATGTGACTACATGCTGGAAACTTAGTTCTGTTAATCTTATATGAACAAAAGCAAAGAGTGAAACAATGTAAAAATAAAAAAAGTTGCCTGTGATCGACCAATACTTGTATAGTTTATTTTTATTTAATTCTGTGGAATGACTAATTTATTTATATATACTGACACTTATGTTATTTATTCAACTAAGCCTGATAAATTTCTCTCCATAATGCTTCGCTAAACTTGTCCTGTTAATATTAAGGATTACATTTACACTAAGTGAAATGCTGGGCCTCTTCCTAAACAATTTTGTAAGGTTGAACACGGACGCCTAATGGTGTTAAGAAAGAAGAAATGCTACCATTTGTACGTGTGCAGCTGTAAAAAGTGGTTAAACCCTGTGTTTTAGATCAGTTGCTTAGGAATGCCCTAATTCAGGGGAACATTCTTGGGGGAGGGGTACTTCAGGCTTGCTCAGTTATTGGCTTGAAGGGATCACATGACTCTGAATTACCATGTTTGCCCCTGATAGACAAACAGCTGGTCAAGTCACAGTCCCACATGAACAGGATGGACACATCACAATTAAAATAGAAACAAAGCCAACAGCACTCAAAGGCTACAAAATAAACAAAGAGCTTCTACAGAACTTGACATGCCATCTGTGGGTTTATTGTGTGTGACAGTGAGTGTACACACTACAACAGGTATTTGTACAGGCTAGCCCACGGAACTTTTCTCTTCTTTTGTGCTAGATGCATTTTTTGGTCACCCTCTATATGTGCAATAAAAATGAAACAGTTGCAGTGTTGTCTCTGATGCCACTTACTACTCATGAGTAGTGCTATCTACTGGCCTAAAATCTGTTTGTTTTATTCACGTGTGTATACAGCCTACAGAATACTCGCATGTTACAAACTATTGTGAACAGATTTCATTCAGCTTTCACATTGCTATTTGCCTAGGTATGGTGTAGTCCAACCAGCAGAGCTCTAGTATTTGTTTAAAAACAAACAAACTAAAGGTAATAAAGCCATTGTGGGCTCCAAAGAACCCTTCCTAATATGGCTCTGGTGGTAGACATGGTTAATTATTTACATTATGACCTAGATCTTTCTTGCCAACATCTACAGGCAAAAAGCTAAATGTTAATTGACTTTATTCAGTCCAAACATATTTTCTAACAATCATGCTCTTTACAATAGATCACCACCTGTCTACTGGACTTCATCATTTTATTATCAATAATGTTACTATTATTTAATATGCTCAAATCTGTACCTAAATAATCACTATTTACTATTCACTATAATTACTATAAAAATAACCATTATAAATCATTTAAAATAGTTACCTGGTAGACAGAAGCTTTTGGTAAGTCCAGGCACACGGTACAGCACAAGACAGAATAGAGGCGCTCCTCCAGCTTGCCTGCTTCTCCTTCCTGCAGTCTGACTCGTTTCTTAAGTGGTGCATCTGTATCCGTGTCCAGACTGGAACCGTCTCTCCGAACGCCTTGCTCTTCCTGAATCCCAGACAGACTTGCACTACCTGCTCCAGCCTCTGGTCCAGCAACGAGACTGGCAGATGAAGAACCCGGAGCAGGGGGGACCGCTACTTCTCCTCGCTCTTCCATGGCAGATGCTCACGTCCGTCCAAACTGAGTCTCTCAGATATGCTGGGAGGAGTACTCACAAGACTCACGAGCCTACTGGAAGGCAATCGTTCATCAGCTAACACTGTGTCTGAGAGTACCATTTGTAATAACAATCTTATGCTTTGAGACGGTAACAAAACGTGGAAAGCAAGGATGAAAATGATCATACTACATTTTACAATGGTAATACAATTGTCACCAACAATACAACATTTACAATATTTGCCAGATGTTTTCACAAAGTGAGCTGTACCTTAATAGCCCACCTCTGTATTATTATAATTACGGTCTAAAGTCACCACCGCCTTAAAAGCGCCTTTATTATCAGCCAATTTTGGGGTATTTTGGCACTGTATGATACCATCATTGTCTAGGTGGTGCCAGGAAATGGAAACTGGTCTTTATTTTAAATTGGCCCATAGATAGGGAACAGATGAGATCCTGAAATGTAGAAGTCCTCACCCCTGGGATTAACACGTTCAGTCCAGCTGTTGTAACACGGTGTGTAGTTGAAGAAAAAAAATGTAAAATGAGCATACGTGTAATGTATATCAACATTGTACTTATAATATACATTGGTGAGTCATTATAACAATGTAACTTCTTAGTAATAAGTAAAACTAATCTGCAATTCGATATTTTTTAAAGGCCAAATTGACATGCCAGGGCTGTATTAACCAACAGTGCAGATATATTTCACAGTTCATTTAATTAACTAAGAAAAGGTAAAATTTACTAAACGAATCGAAATAAGACACACGGTGCAGCTATGGGGACTGTAATGAGCACACAGCTGCAGTTTCTGCTGAATGGTGAATTTGAGGGTTTTATGGATGGAGCTTACTAGCCAGACTGGAAACGCCGCTTTCCCCTGCATTGACAAAAACAACAGGCTGTTGTGAGCTCTCACCAGCAACTGTCGCCGTTATACGGTACTGACAGCGCGCAAAACAGCTCTCTGGACACCGTCCGCTTCCCGAACTGCACCCACACACTCTCCGCACTGCCCCGAAAGCTGAGAACTTTATCCTCTTGGTAGCGTCTTCTCAATAACTCGTTCTTAGACCTGTCTCCACTGCCATCTTTGTTTTTTTTCTGTGTGTCCGACCCCCTCGCCCTCACTCACCCAGTCCCGTTCCGACCTCACCAATCCGAGGTGCGTTTACTCAGAGCTGCGCTGCACTACAAGCCAATCCCTTCTTCAATTAATAGCTGCTGGCTGAATGTTTTGCCAGTATTTATTATGGTCGTCCTCCCAGGTCTTTATCTCCTATCCGATTGGCTGAAGTGCGTGTTGCGTTTCATCAGATGGCTGACATGTACGCTCTGGGGGTATTTAAAGAGTTCTAGGTCGCGCATGCGCAGCGGCATTCTGCAGGTCAGCTAGGCAGCTTAAGTAAGGTTGACCACATAGCAGATGTCGAAATGTATGCGACAAAATGGCAGCGTCACTCCGAGGCGCCTCGTTCGTATATCATATTATCAGCCTTCTCATTTGCTATAAGATATATACCGTGGTGATTCAAACAAAAAGTAGATAGAGAACTCAGTTTCAATTAAGGAGTCAAAGTACTATTTTTTATATTTCTTATACAACTTATTATACTTGGTTGAGTATCTGTTTAGGAAAATTGATCCAATATTACATATCTATAAGTGGCAGAAGTAGGCGAACTTCAATTATTACAGCTAATCTGAATGTGTAATTACAGTCAGGGTTTATTTTATCAGTGGGATGACAAACAGGTGTGAAAGGGAAGGCTAGTGAAAAACATTTGGTGCATAATTGAGAGCAAAATAGAGGCTTGAGGAATAAATCAATATTAAATTAAGTGTTCTGTATTCCATGTATTGAAATACCCAAATCCTGACCAAGAAATCCAATTTTGTGGACGTACCTGAAGCGAGAAGTTCACATGAGAAAACTCACCAATCTCCCAGAGATGTGACTGTTTTGTATGGAGGGATGGGCTGATGTAAAAGTCATGGCCAAAGGTTTTAAGAATGGCACAACTTTTGGTTTTCACAAAATTTGTTGCATTCTTATGATAGCAATTTGTCAAAAAAAAGCCTCTAACTTGTGAAGAGTGACCAGATGAACTTGCCTTAATACGAAAATAACTGCATTCCTGCCCTACAAAATGGCCTGCCAAAATCATTTTAGTGATAATCTTGTTAGCTCAAGAGAAAAGGTTAATGAAGACAAGACAGCTGATATCACTCTGCCATGCTCATTGGAAGCGCAGACTGGTTGCTTTTAAAGTGTAGTGGTGCTTTTATGTTTTCTTCTAGTAACCATGGTTACATCCAAGAAAACATGTGCAGTCATCATTGCATTGCATCAAAAAGGTTTCACGGGCAAGGACTTTGCTGCTTGTAAGATAGCGCCCCGATTAACTATTTATTGAATCAGCAAGAACTTCAAGGAGAATGGTTCAGCTGCACTGGAGAAGGTCACCCAAGAAAGTCAAGCAAGTGATATGCGTGAGTGGGTGTTTTTTACATTTTACTGTATCTACTTATGTTTACATTTACCTGACTTCTTGTGATATTTTAGGCCACATGTATGCAGAAATATAGATAATTGTAAACTGTTCATGATAACATTCAAGCACCAGGTTTATGCTATTGTTCTACTAAGACACAGCCAACAATTGTTTACACAATTGTCATTTACACTCGACTGTCCTTTCCTTGTATACAACGTCCAGTCATCTAAACTTTTGCACATATTCAGTATTACTTCAGAAAGTGTAGTTACCCCTTCATTATCCCTTATTATTGTAATTTATTATTATGTTTGTTTTTGTATACCTCTATATATACTGCTCACAACAATTGGGGGATATTTCTAAATTAAATATCCAATAATTAAATATCCCCTTTTGTTTTTTTCTCACACAAAAAGAAGGATGAGAACACCATCCCAACCATTAAGCATAGAGGTGAAAACATCAAACTTAGGGGTTTCTCAGGACAGGACACCTGCACCGTATTGAAGGGAGGATGGATGGGGTCATGTATCGCAAGATTTTGACTAGAAACTTCCTTCCCTCTGGGTCTTCCAGCATGACAAAGACAGAAAAAAACAGGCTCTGTAAGAAGCATTTCAAGGTCCCGTAGTGACCTAGCCAGTCTCCAGAGCTGAACCGATAGAAAATTTAATTTTAAATAAATTAAAATTTTAAGTCACCACCGTTAAACCACAAACAGCTCTACAAACATTTAAGAGACACCACTGAAAAAAAACAGTTTCTCTGGTTTTATTATTTGTAAGTACTCTATGTGTTTGAGTGAGATTTCTGTTTTATTCTATAAATTACTTATAAATTCAAAATACAAATATTTGTTCGTTTATTTGCTGTAAATGAAAAGTGCTCAAAATAAAAAGAAGATGCTTCATATGTTTCTATACCTCAATTAATAATACAAATAAAAAACAAATACATTAGTTCATATTCATTTGAACAAAACAGTATTAATGTTCTAACTTAGGAACGTTCAGAGCTCAATATTTCAATCACACCTTTCCTGTATCTTGTACTATTCCTTCATAAGTAAGATTTGGTTCAGGTGATCACCTAATCGTAAAATCAGAAATGTATTTTTTTTTAATTCGTAGTTTGAACAAATAAACTCAATCAAATACTCTATTTATTTCACAAAACTCTTGGTGTTGGCCTTTATTAGCAAAAGAATAAAGGAAGGAAAGGTATGTGTCGAGATTGCATACTTTTAGTTTCCTTTCTTTCACCATCCTACAAGGACAAATCAATTTACTACACATACAGTGACGCTTGAAAGTTTGTGAACCCTTTAGATTTTTTTGAAGTATTAAGAATCTATAAATCTGACCTAAAACATCATCATATTTTTACACAAGTACTAAATATGTAAACAGAATCCAGTTATACAAATGCAACCAAATATTATATGTGGTCATTTATTTATTAAGGAAAAGTATTCAATGCTAAACATCTGAGTGGCAAAAGTTTCTAGGATAGCAGTTTAGTTTAAGGTGATATTAGAGTCAGGTGTTTTCAATAAATGTAATGGCAATCAGGTGTTTGTCCTAGGATCAATGTGTACTATATCTGCCTAAAATCAGTATGTAGTGTGTGACCAAAATGAAAATCTGTAGTGCCATGCAACATGGTGGCGGAGAACACGGTGGATAATACTCATGGAAAAGAATGCTGCCAACTACTAGTGTAAATGTGATTAGATTGATTATATTGGGCTATGCTCGCAACAGAATGAGGTTAATAAAGCTTAAAAATATAAGCTTTAGGTAATAAGTTTGAGGTAAATGCGCTGTATGGTCACATGGCGGTGGCACAGCGTGTAGTGTAGTAGCATTGTATGACATCACTTGTTACTGTATTGAATACTTTATACAGGGGCAGTTTACAGAACATACTAGGATAGTATAAAGTATAGTAGTATACTCTTTCGAATTCAGCCAATATCAATACAGAACAGGGATCTGATATTCACAACATGTACAGTGCCTTGTGAAAGTATTCGGCCCCCTTGAACTTTTCAACCTTTTGCCACATTTCAGGCAAACATAAAGAAATAAAATTGTAATTTTTTTATGAAGAAGAAGAACAAGTGGGACACAGTTTTGAAGTGGAGCGAAATTTATAGGATATTTTAAACTTTTTTAACAAATAAAAAACTGAAAAATTGGGCGTGCAAAATTATTCGGTCCCCTTGCGTTAATACTTTGTAGCAGCACCTTTTGCTGCGATTACAGCTGCAAGTCGCTTGGGTTATGTCTCTATCAGTTTTGCACTAATTTTTGCTTCCTTGCAAAACAACTCGAGCTCAGTGAAGTTGGATGGAGAGTGTTTGTGAACAGCAGTTTTCAGCTCTTTCCAAAGATTCTCGATTGGATTCAGGTCTGGACTTTGACTTGGCCATTCTAACACCTGGATATGTTTATTTGTGAACCATTCCATTGTGGATTTTGCTTTGTGTTTTGGATCATTGTCTTGTTGGAAGATAAATCTCCATCCCAGTCTCAGGTCTTTCGCAAACTCCAGCAGGTTTTCTTCCTGAATGGTTCTGTATTTAGCTCCATTCATCTTCCCATCAATTTCAACCATCTTCCCTGTCCCTGCTGAAGAAAAGCAGACCCAAACCATGATGTTGCCACCACCATGTTTGACAGTGGGGGTGGTGTGTTCAGGGTGATTAGCTCTGTTGCTTTTACGCCAAACATAACGTTTTGCATTGTGGCCAAAAAGTTGGTTTCATCTGACCAGAGCACCTTCTTCCAGATGTTTGGTGTGTCTCCCAGGTGGCTTTAGGCAAACCAGAATTTTTATGGATATCTTTGAGATATCTTCTTGCCACTCTTCCATAAAGGCCAGATTTGTGCAGTGTACGAATGATTGTTGTCCTATGGACAGAGTATCCAACCTCAGCTGTAGATCTCCACAGTTCATATAGAGTGATCATGGGCCTCTTGGCTGCATCTCTGATCAGTCTTCTCCTTGTTTTAGCTGAAAATGTAGAGGGACGGCCAGGTCTTGATAGATTTGCAGTGGTCTGATACTTCTTCCATTTCAATTTGATCGTTTGCACAGTACTCCTTGAGATGTTTAAAGCTTGGAAAATCTTTTTGTATCCAAATCCGGCTTTAAGCTTTAAAGCTCTGCACTTTAAACAGAACTCTGAGACTATCATAGAGCAAGTGCATTTGTACGGAGACTTGATTACACACAGGTGGATTCTATTTATCATCATCATTCAATTAGGACAACATTGGATCATTCAGAGATCCTCTCTGAACTTCTAGAGTGAGTTTACATTTCGAAATTAAGGGGGCTGAATAATATTGCACGCCCCACTTTTTAGTTTTTTATTTCTAAAAAAAGTTTAAAATATCCAATGCATTTCGTTCCACTTTTTCACGATTGTGTCCCACTTGTTGTTGATTCTTCACAAAAAAAATACAATGTTATATCTTTATGTTGAAATGTGCCTGAAATGTGGTAAAAGGTTGAAAAGTTCAAGGGAGCCGTATACTTTCGCAAGGCACTGTATGTGGAAGTGTACCAAGTAATGAACAAAGATTTCTGAGGACATGCAAATGAGTCAGGCTGGAAATGGATATAAAACTCAAATCTCAAAAGTCCTCCAAAGAGCTCCACCAATGACCAGTCAGGCAGATTGAGAGAACACTCAACATCACTGATGTGCATGTCAGGACTGCAATAAGAAAGCAACTGCTCTCCAAAAATATTGCTGTCTATGTGAAGTGTAATAATGTCCGAAGGCTACTTGAAAAATGTTTTGTGGATGGATGGAGACCAAGACAAAATGTTCTGGTTTAAATGACAAGCAAAAATTTGAATCACAAGAACCTTATCTCGTCTATATATATAATATGGTGTCAGTTGTACCATTGTTTGGACCTGTTTTGCTGCATCTGGGCCAGGACGGCTTGCCATTACTGATGAAACAATGAACTCTGAACGATACCAGGAAATTGTAAAGGAACATGTTAGGACATCTGCCTGTAAACCGAATCTCAAGATAAAGTAGGTTATACATTAAAACAATAACCATAAACAAACAAGCTGCTCTACCAAAGAATGGCTAAAATAGTTAATGCCCTGATCATAATCCAGTATAAATCTTGTGGAAGGACCTGAAGTTAATTTGAAGAAATCCACCAACATCCCAGAGTTGAATCTGAAAATGTTTAGTAGCTGATTCACAAGTTCACATAATTTTGCCACTAACATACATGTAACATGGAAATATTTTTATCAATTAAAAAATTTATTTGTTTAAATGGGTTCACTTTATCAATTTTGTAAACAACTTTAAAGTAAATGTGCCTAATAATGCCTAATAGTGCCTAAATAAGCAGTGTACTTCCTTCTTAATGGTATGATGCTGAGAAGCTATATTTGCTTCCTAAATTAGTTTAGTGTGAGTAGAATATGAGTTTGCTTTTAATAGCATTTATATTTGAAAGAATCAAACAGCATTCACTCTTGTGTTGTATCATCTTACGACTGTGTAGAATATAGTGTGCAGTGGAGTTAACATATGCTAAATTTATTAAATATGCTTAGATACCAGTTTAATTTTGTACTTTAACAACATACTAGGTCAGTAACTGAGGTTATCTGTGGCAAGAATTTTCTCGGCCAATGTTATATGCTGGTCAACAAGCCAATATCCAATATTCTTGCCTCTTGACTTGTTTGTCCTGGAATCTTTGGTTCATATCGCTTTTTTCAAAGTGTTTCTGGTTTCTTTTGCTTTCTTTGTATGTTAGCTCTTAGCATTTTGTGAATGCAACTTCTGACCTTGAAAGTTCATAATATTAAAACCTCTCAGTCCTTCATATTTGCTGGTTTTAAGTTAGTATGTAGTTCTCTCAGGTACATAATACTCTCACATTTATGCAGTTATGCTTTGCATTTATTTGTGCTGCTTTTTTGGATCTCTTTGGTGTGTAAACCCTGAGCTGTCTTTGCTGACATCTGTAGTTTGGCCTGCTCAAACCCACGATTTCTACTCTTTAATTTGAGCTGATCTTGCTTAGAGATAATGATGTCTCTGGTGTCTGTCGCCTCCTTCTGGTCACTCTGCGTTGCTGTATGCAGAAGCCAGCTGTTCTGCAGAGTCTGACTAGCTGTCAGTCTTACATTTGGGTTCACTTCCAACAGAGCCCTGACCAGACTTTTAGCTCCTGAAATGTGCACAGACACAATCAGTTTAAGAAATGAAACAACAAATAATGATTATGCTTCAACGGACTAAAGACCAGGTACACATTAGCAAGGAAATTGTCAATCCAAGGTCATACCCTCAGATACATGATCCCAGTAGGGTGATACAAAATTTACTTCTCCCTTGAGGATCAGGCAAAAAAGCTCCTCCTGATTATGCTCTGGACTGCGAAATGGAGGAAATCCACATAGTAGCACAAATAGGATCACTCCCATTGCCCAGACATCTACCGCAACTCCATAACCTAAAAACAGAAAGTGACAGGAAGATAAAAAAATACAGTAAAATAGCCAATGCAGTCTCCTTCACCTATTTATACTATTTTACATGCCCATTATTATACATGCACGCTAACCACTTTTTATAATGAAATATACTGCTCACAAAAATTAGGGGCTATTTCAAAATAAAATAGAAACAGAAATGAAATATAGAAAATTGTTGTACATACAGATGACATTTTGAAAAATTTTTAATGATACAAATTATTTAAATGATATTTGATATATAACTGACATGTCTGGGTATTGAACTACAAAAAAGAAGGCCATTACAAGCCTACAAACAAGGTCAACAAGTAGAGATCTATAATATGCAGTACTGTGAGTATATGCAAATTAAGTACTTTGTTCAAAAATAGTAAAACATCATGGGGTCACTGTAGGGCTGCCACTGACGACTCATTTTCTATCGATTCAACTATTGGCCATTTTATATTAGTCGACTAGTCTAAACGATTAATTTTCTTCCAAAGAAAAAAAACTGAATTTATTTTTCTGACAACATACCGTCATAATAATGCAGCACAGAACAAAATGTAAACCAGATTTATATTAAAGTGTTCTAACTCCTCCAGCAGGCTCCATTGTTCAGATTTGAGGTCAAGGAAATGCTTTGCTCTTCCATCTCACACTAACATCTTAAAGCTGTTTGTGTTCAGGGTTGCCCATTTGTTTTTGTTTTGTTTTCAACTTTGAGCTAGCTGTTTCACTCTTTTTAAAATGTTTGGTTAAACAAACACCTTGCTGCTCCAACTGCTTTGGAAATTTTAGCTGCTTGGGACTCTTTAGTGCATGATTTATAACTAGTTGTAGTGTGTGTCCTGCACAGCAGATTGAAGATATCCCATGCTTCTCTTCCAACAACTTCAGAGCAGTAACTACATTAGCTGCATTGTCATGAGCCACTGCTTGGATTTTACTTGCAGGAATTCCAAAATTGTTAATTGCTGTTTCAATCCAAGATGCAATATTTGCTTCAGTGTGCCTTTCTTCGACTGGTATGGTAATCAAATTATAGCTTCCCAGTCATTGTTAATGAAATGGCAGGTTATGCCCAAGTATGCCTCTGTGGCTTGACCGTGCATCTGTTGTTAAACTGATCATGGAACTGCATGAAGAGATGGCAAGTTTGACTTTCTGGTATTTGTCCTCATACTTCTCCATCATGTTAGTGAAGCTAAAAACCCTCATTTTCTACCACTGACAGGAGTCTCGTGTCTTTGACGATCATGTTACGTACACTTTCAGTAAGAGCTGCCGCAAATAGTACAGTACAGCTTGTGAAGACAGGAAAAAAACTTTCAAAAACTGTCAACAGAATTCAAGCAAGCTCTTTAAAGAGTTTTGTGTCTAGGAGATTAATTAAATAGACATTGCTTTGAATAAAAAAGCTTCTGGAAGAATATAGAAAGTTTGATTGATAGTTCGGTAGACTGATTTGGTCAAATTTTGATGCAATCTCAAATTTGTTTGAGTTTCATTGTGATGGTCCAGAGATTTATCTTAAAAAGATTTTGCAGAAAAGCTTGCTTCACACAAGTGAAAATATGTTTACCTTCACATGCTATTTGTAAACACTGCTCCTGCTCACACAGCAAATGCACTAAGTGAGTGACTTACTGACATACAGTATTAATATTAAGTAATATGTTAGTAACATTTCATGCAGTCAATTTAGGGTGTGCAACAATACTGGGTTGATTTTGTTGCATTTTTTTACTTTTACACATTCTCTATTGGGGACAAATTAGATATAGCCTTTTCATATACAGCCATTAGTAATGGCTTTATAACATAAGCAGCATGTGGTTTCACATTGCTGAAAAATGCATGGACGTCCCTGGTACTGTCTTCCATGCAGCTTATTTTTTATCTAAAATCTCGGTGTACTTTTCTGCATTTAATACACCCATCAAAAAGATGTAAATTTCCTTTGCCAAGTGCACTGACACAAACCCATAAAATGACAGATCCTGGCTTTTGGACTTGCTGCTGATATGATTTCTTTTGTCTTTGGTTTGGAGCACACATCATTATTTTTTTCCAGGAAAGATCTGGGGTACTGATAGCCTGACCACAATACACATTTACTGTGTGTGTTACTGTGCGCGACAGTCCATCATAGATATCTACAAGCCAGGAGAATTAGACACAATTTCTGTACATGATTAACAAAAGGTGTATTTTTGCTTGGCAAAGTTTTAATTGGCATTTGTGAATGTAACTCCATACCGTAATACTATCAGCTGCTAATGAATGAAAGCTATACTACAGTTGACCAAACTAAACATTAAATATATTGGGTTCATACTGTCTGTAAATACAACCCCAAATCAGAAAAAGACAGTATGGAAATTGTATGCAATGGAACCTTGTTTTTTTTGTCATAAATCGATTTGAAATTGCCTGGGAATAACCTAAATGACCGATAACTGAAGCCTTGTTTCCCATAAGAAATAATGTGATGGTAGTTCTTGATGCAGTGCCGTCTGAGAGATTGAAAATTACATGTGTTCACCTTAAGCTTGTGCACTTGGCCTTTATGAAATTCCTCCAAATTCCTTGAATTGTTTAAAGATATTATGCACCTTCCAATCTTTCTTTGAACTACATTGTTTTTAAGTATTAGAATAATTTTCTCATGCATTTTTGACAAACTGTAGATCCTCTCTCGTTAGCCTTTCCTGGATGCTGCTTTTGTACCAAATCATGATTACAATCACCTATTTAAAATCACATATTTATTCAGTTTCTAAAATTAATAACAAGCTCTAAATTGTCCCAGTCCCAACTTTTTTGAATGTTTTGCAGGCCTGAAATACAGTATTGCATGTTTATCAACAAATGAAATTAAGTTGAGCGGACAAAACATTAACTATCTCATGTCCATATTGTCTGCAAGGAAAAACAAGTCACAATAAAGTAAACATAAAATGTCTAAATTGAATTAACTTTTTCCACTATTTTTTTGTCTGATTTGGTGTGAGTTCTCTAAACCAATCTGAATGCTTCTGAGCTGCTTGACGCTCGGGTGCTGTTCATGAATGTACTTCATGTGGTTCTATCAAATAAATGCTGATGCATGATATTTTATGGGTACTTTGCCTTGTTTGTTCTGTATTTATAATATACTCACGTTTCTACCAGTATACAACACAGCTACTGTTCAAGATGAGCTAAAA
Source organism: Parotocinclus haroldoi (assembly GCA_034779995.1). NCBI lineage: Eukaryota > Metazoa > Chordata > Actinopteri > Siluriformes > Loricariidae > Parotocinclus > Parotocinclus haroldoi. Next base: position 5,458 of record JAUZST010065735.1, on the reverse strand, counting down.
ATGAGCATTTGCGTCGTACATGATTAGTAATCATGAATTGCTTAGTAGGTTCAGGTCTCAGTTCAATGGATAATACTAGAATTTGACTACACCAATGTGCTGGCTCCTCACCTGTTTCTGCAAGTATCTCAGGAGCAACATATGTGGGTGTGCCACATACTGTGAAAACTGGCTCTGTCACCACCAATGCCAGCCCAAAATCTGCCAGCTTTAGCCTGACACTGCCATTGTCTTGGTGTTGGACCTTAAAATGGGTTTGAGAAAATTAAAACTTTGAATAATAATCACAAACTATAATTTCTATCAAGAAAACAGAAATTCTGCTCATTTCCAAAACAATGCAAAAAAGAGTGGATGTGTCAACATATTTCTCACCAGAAGATTTTCAGGCTTGATATCTCTATGTGCAATGCTCTTGTTGTGGATGTACTCCAGAGCCTGGCTGATGTCTCTTGTCATTTTGGCTGCACATTGTTCACTGAATCGCCCAGTCCGGGCAATGGCATCAAACAGGTCACCACCAGCCACCAGCTCCATTAACAGGTAGACATGTGTGTCAGTGTGGTGTGAGCGCAGTAGCTGCACAAGACATGGATGTGTCAAGGTGCGCAGCAAGGCAATCTCATTCTGGATCATGTGATCTCGGCCCTGCAGTTTGACTTTGTCCACTATTTTCATGGCGAATATTTGAGTGCAGCCACGCACTCTGCACTCATGCACCACGGCAAAGTTCCCATCACCAACCACAGGGCCGATGTCATAACAACAGTCTATTTGCTCCAGTGAGACCTGCACATTATCGGGCGGGAGCCCCTGACACCAGTCTTTCAGTTCCACAGTTTCTGGGGTGTCTTTCTGGGTCCCTTGAATCTGAAGGGAGTCTGAAATATTGATTGAAATGACTTGTTTCGTTTTTGGCTGTTGCTGAGACAAGTTTTCAGTCCTGTTGTCCAGAAAGAGAGGTTTTCTGCTTTGATTAATAATTCCCTTCAATTTATCTTGTTGCCTGTTTCCAATAGGGGGAATTGGTTGACCAGCACCTCTACAGCTCCGGCAGTAAACAGGCTCCTTTTTCCTCTCTGTTTTCTTCTCCTCTTTGGCCTGAGGTTTGTTTACTCCTCTCTCCTCTCTGTTCTCCCACTTTTGCCTCTCCTTCCTGCCTCTGTCCTTTTGCTTCACTTGTCCACGGAGTGGCTGCAAATTATTGGCCACTGGTTGGATCTCCAACGGATTAAGGACTACATCTACAGTGGAATCAACCAAGGGCGCATCTTCATGGAAACCACTATCAGTCTTAGCAGTTTTAGGGGTCAAAATCTGCTCCCACAACCTTAACAAGCTGTCACGGTAACCAGAATTATCTGGATACAGCTCTTCCAGTGCGGCCTGTACTTCAGTAAGGGTTGGACGGCTGTTTCCGAAGGCGAGGAATGCACGGCCAAAATAGAAAAAGTCTGAGAGGCTGCGTATTTCTCGGCCAGCGGGGCTAAAAAGGCGCCGGACTCGGCCACTGTTCCAGCACGGAAATCCAAGGGCTTCTGACACATCAGCAATCAACAGCTCAAACGTTTGTACAGCGCGCCGGTTTAACAATAGAGAGATCTTACGGAGATTGTGCTCACATGGGCGAATCACTGTCACTACCCTCGGTCGCACTGGACTACCATCTGCATGCCGCCCATGATAGCCGCTTGCCCTACACACCACTGGTTCCTTCCACTCATATGAACCAATTACATGTTTGTCCAAGGGTCTATAGCCTGCAGGATGCCTCAGGTTCTTAGAGACATATGCATACAAGGGGAGAGGTTGCCGAGGGGAAGCATTTGGGCATTTGGGCAGTTTAATTTTCTGATCTGAAACAGACACATACGCAGAGACATATTGACAATGTTCAGAGTTACCCAGCTATACATCATTCATCTGATTTTTGCTGTTTTTGGTTTTGTTGCTGACGACAATAAACTTATCTGCCTTCATTGTATGAATGATGACGTCTCACTTTAATGCACTGCATCGGCTTAATTTTTGAAACACACACACACACACACACACACAAGCACACACACACGCGCACACACTATAGAGAATTAAGGAGGAAGTTTAACATTAATAATTCACCACAGGTGCACATCTAGAAGAGATTCAGAGCCACGTGGATTCTCAAGTAGCATCTTGTGCACCAGGGGAACAGAAAAGGATCAAATCTGATCGAGTCGGATCTTCTTACACGAGGCAAAGTAGCATAACAGCTTTCTCTTAGTACTGTGTATTCTGTGTAACACTATGTGTCTATTTAAAAAGCTACAAGTAATTATAGAAGCAGTTAATGGGTGAATCCACTTTTCTAAGTAAACACCCTACAAAGTCGAAAGTGAAGCAGGCTATTCAGTGGGCGACAGACAGGCTTGAGCTTGTTCAGTTCTTGAAAGATAATGCATCTCAGTTTGGCATAAAATACATTTATTGTATTAAATCTGTGCCAGATGGATACAGCATAATGTCAATAATGGTTGATAAACTCGAACAAGAACATTAAAGCAAAAGTCATTTATGGATTCTTAAATGTGAGATCAGTGCGAATGCTTCTTCTTATTCTAACATGAAACGTGTGACTTGTGAAAAGTTTATCATCTTTAAGTTACCTGCCGCTCTCCATGTCGGTCTGGTTTCCACGTTCCTGTTCCACATGGTGTCCTCTAAGATTCAGTTCTTTGGGGTTTTGTTGGTTAAGCAGACGGCCATACCGTAAAGGCAGAAATGGTCGAGGACTCAAGGGGACGCACTGGCATTATGATGTACCGGACGTCGTGAGAAGGAAACGGCGAGAAGAAAACAAACAAACAACTTCGGCAAAACATGACTTTTTCAGCGTCGAATCAGATCGTTTCTTACGTAATTAATTATCGAAGCAGTGCGATACTGCCAACTGAGGTAACTCAGGAGGAGAAAGGAGAAACGCATCTTTTGGACGGTGCAGGAGCTCCAGATACCGGATACACTACATCCTGCTGTCCTGCTGCAACTGTCCTGAGTTTCCGTGGTAACCCTACCCCCCACCACACACGCGCGCGCACTTCCACACACACACACACACACACACACACACTCACACGCGCACGTTGAGCCGGCTGTCACAATCCCTAAATTTGAGACACGTTGGAGACATTAAATTGCCAGAACAGTGAGCCAGAACATCAGTGCTTGATCCCACGGTCATGTTCCAAAATCTTTCGGATAACCTTCAGGAGGCTGGAAAACAATTAGGGAACAAAGGCTTCGCTAACAACATCGCAGCTGATGTATTTTAGGTTAATAATTAAGATTCCAATTATCTCATATGTGTCCACCATGTTTAAAATTCATAGATTGTGACACCCAGCTCGATTCTACACCAGAATGGGCAACCCATTTCTTTATGGACTTTGTTGTATATTACAACAGAGCAAAAAGTTTTGGGGAGAATGAAACCCATTAAAATGATATATGATGTGATATATGACATTGATGACTTGACTTCTGTTTGTATATTGACATGTAATATATGCTTCATATTATGAAGCTGTTTGCATTAAGTGAAGATGAAATACCAGAAATCATGAATTAGAAGTGCCATATAGTACACATATTGAACACCACAATCATTTATTCTCTGGGTAAAGATGCTAATAACAACAAACTGCTCTGAAAAATATTTTGTTTTCCAGTTAAAACTCAGCAATCCAATGCATTATGGAACCTGCTTTGAACCCCAGGTGCATTTTTAATACTGAAATAAGGAAGGGTTTTATGTTGCTACAGTGTTCAATGCAATGTTTGGGATTTAGCAGTGGCACTCTCCACACGTCTGGTAAACTCATATTTGTCATTTAATGACACATAATTTATGACTTCATATTGTGTTTGCACAGCTCCAGAAGCTTTGACTTACTGTTTAACAGTTGTTACTCATTTTGGTCATTTCCACTTCACAGTAATAGCATTTACAGTTTAAAAGTTCTAATACGCCAACATTTGATAACCTGATTTGTTGGGCTGGCCTGTGACAGGTGTCTGCAAGGGTCAACTGAATGCTCAATTAACAGTTTCTGCTTGGTTGCTTGCAGATTTGCTTGCTCTTAATAATAAGTGTGGCAGAAAATGCTCAACCACAAATTTTGGACATGTGTTAGAGTAAGCTAGGTTTTCCATATTCATAATTCAGACAATTTCAATGAACTAAAGATGACTAAAGTGTAAGTGTAAATGCTGAGTCTGCCAGTTCCACAATCCGGTGTCAAAGCAATGTCTTAAACCCCTGATCTGGTCTCTCACTGATTCTTAATATATTTATTAACACACACTCGGCACATACGTTCTAGTTTGGTGGTGTTTGAGCATGTGTTTGGTGTTACATAATCTCTAGGGGGCACTGCACACGCGTTGGAAAGCAAAGGCATCTTTAATGCCTTGTGATCTGAAATTGTCACACAGTGTAACTGTGTGCTTAGCACATGTCATACATATAATACCACCCTAAGAAATAACCCTTAAGTAAGAAGGTTAATCAAAGCTGTTCACTGAGAGATTGTTATTTTAAAACTGGTTATAAAAAGTAACAATAGTCAAACTTGAGTCATAATGCTTGCAGAAATATTCATATTTCATAACTTTGCTTTCCGTATGCTCTCTCTGCTTTAAAAATATGTTTTACCTTTCACCTCTTTCCCTTGTGGTCACATTTTATGCACACTTAGTCTCATTTTAGCACCTGTTCTTGCTCAATGTCAAGCCTGTGACCTCAGTGTTTAGTCACGCATGTTTCTTTAGATACACTCATTTAAACAAAAGTAGAAGTGTTTTTAGTTAATAATCAAGCAGTGCTAAAGTACGTATAAGCTCGTTACTCATGATGATATAGACACTGACACCTGTACCCTGCAGTGCCAATATTTAAGAAGGGGGCCATGTCTTTTTTGACTGTATTGAATTACATTTCATTCACCATGACATTGCATGAACAGCATTTAGCAGTCCAGTCTCTTGTTTCATCACTGACACAAACACTACTGGATCTGTATCATTTGTTCACTCACGATATCATTTTATTTCGATAATAACAACTTAATATAACATCAAAACCAGCTGTCTAATATTGTGTAGGTCCCACTTGTGTTGTCAAGGCTTTGACTTGTTGAGGCTTGGACTCCACAAGACTGTTGAAGGCATCCACCTTGTCTGTAACCAAGACGTTAGCAACAGAAAGAGGTTTAAGAGGTGAGGTGGGTCATTCCTGGATTGGAATTGTCCGACATATCCCTCAGACACACGACTGGATTGAAACACTGTCAATGTTATTCATGTTACCGGTTGGTGATTTCGCTGCTATTTCTGATTGGTGTATTTATATATATATATATATATATATATATATATATATATATGTGTGTGTGTGTGTGTGTGTGTGTGTGTGTGTGTG
>JAUZST010065714.1:0-22524 GCA_034779995.1 Parotocinclus haroldoi | reverse complement strand
GCTCTGCATCAGTACCACGGCCTGCAAAATCAGATCAGTACTGCGATTGTTAACAAACAGTAGAATGTGACAAGATTTATAACTGTATATTAAAGAAGCACAGACAGTATTGTATAAATGTCTTCATGATGTTGATAAACTTACCAATAAAAGTCCACTGGAGAAGCATTAAAATTAGAAAGTCACCTACTGGCATAGTAAGTATAATCCTAAATTATCCTGGCAAATCCATTGTGTTACTTAGCAGCAGGTGCTTGGTTCGAGTCAAAAGTTAGTCTGAGATAAAACTCTGAAGGAGTACAGTATGTGCTGACAGAAGAAAATCTTAAAGCAAAAAAAGTGACAGGAAGAGAGGCACTCTAATGCTCTGAGTACACTCGTTGTGAAAGTCAGCATCACGTGGTTTCACACAGACATGTCACACAATAAAAGTGGGGAAGTTACACATGTAAGAAAAATATTTATTTGTCAATGAAACTGGATGAACGTTACTATTCAGCACAGTTTTAAATTGAAATACAGCAGTAATGTTAATAAGCAAAATATTCCTGTATGCACTAGCTACAGTTTAGTGTTTTAAAACTCTCAAGCTAATTACACATAAATAATAAAACATATAAAGCACAATTAGATAAATACAATAAAAACAACAAGTAGAAAGAAATGCACACAAGCAAGGTTACTGAAAAAATCAGTGTATTACAAAACCCGTGCTGAGAGGTGTAAAAATTGGACTGTTTATAAGGTCATATGCATATAGCAAAGAGAGACAGATCACAATCACTCCGGTGTTACTCTCTCTAACTCTGCAGTAGCAGTGTGTGGAGCAGATGACACATTCAATCTGCGGCCCTCAGCCAAATGCCTAAAGTGCTAGAGACAGGAAGAGGCGCACAGTCAAAACTAAAGAATTGCATGTTACATTTCAAATGTACACATAGGCAAATATATCAGAAACATTTTATTTGAACACATCATGGTTTAATTATCTCTGCAAACTACTAGAGCATATGCTCAAAACATTTTGACAAACTGATCTTCGATCTTTAGCGCATATACACTGTAACACAGGAAGCTGCATAATTCATTTAAAAACATATCAAGTTAAGGCGACAGCTGATTTGCGTGAACTCCTGGGGAAAAACTTCATGCGTAACAAAATTTTTAAATACCTCATAAGATATGAAGCCTACACTACATTTTGCAGGAATAAATCTACATAACAGACTTTTCTATTGACGCATTCCGTGTTTTGTATCTCTGAAGTTGCATCACCAGGATCAACAATCCTTAAAGCTACACTTTGAAGCTCACAAGAACTGTTTTCATGAATTTGCCAGAATTACTCATAAACGCTTTCCAGAACCACTCTAGCAAACTGTCCACATAAAATCCATAACCGATTTTGGTTCTGTTGGTACTAGGATTCGCCAACACGTACACAGTTTTATAAACAGTTGTAAACACTTTGTAATAAACTGAATTTCTGCAAAAAATGATTTATGTTTTTCTCCTACTTAATGTAATGACACGCTATGAATTTAATTCATTTACAGTTCAGGTTTTTAAAAAGTATTTAAACGTTTGCATTAATAGGTCCTAAAGCTAACTGAAGTCAGGTGTTAAAGTTAGTAACATTAAAACGGAATTTGATTTGTAGATGTATTTAGTCCTATAGTATGGCACCAAGTGGATAAGTGCTTCAGCAAGTTATGCTCATGTTAGTCAGGGGTTGTTTTTAAATGTTTCTAAAGAAGTGATTGTTCAACATAAAGCAAACTATATTGAAATACCTTCCCTAGTAGTGGGTGTCATGTGAAGATCATAACATAAAATTATGTAAAGCAAGGTTGGGGTAAGAACTTCCCTTTTCAAAAGGAGTGAGTGTAGAAAAAAATGAGCGGGTACATAACTGGGAAGTTGAAGTGCAAAAAGCAGCCGTTTATATCAAGCTACACAGGTAAAAAGCCTCACAAAGGATGCTTGGTCAGAAGAGGTAATAAAAGTCTAAATATGTGCATGGCACAAATACCTTCTCAGTATTACAGGAACACCACAGCAACTAAAAGGTCTTTAAAAAACATTTTAAAGATGAACACTGTACACACAGACAGCGTGACATGATTATGTACTGCAAAAAATTACATTACATGATTAATACTGGCTACTACTTTTTGTATTCTTCTGTATGATATTTTATTTCTATTTAATACCTCATCACAAATCATTAAAAAAAATCATAAAATACACCAGAAAACATTCGCAAAATTAGCAGGTAATTATATAAATGATACTAACCTGGGAGTTTTTGAATTCTGAATATAGTGTGAACAGGACATGAAGAGACTGGATTCGGTTCTTGTAAACCGGGATGTCTAGAATACCTAAAGAAATGCATTTTAAAAAGACACAAGGTTTTTAATTATCCTACAAAATAATATTAGAAGATAAAAGATTAGAAGAAAAAAGCTAACTGACCACATATTGTGTCTATGTATTCTGCCAAGTCACAATTAATATCCGCTGTTGGGAGGTTCACCTAGGCCAGTATCAGAAGAACACAATGTCAGAAAGTCCGACATGAATCCACAATACAGTGACTTAATGTGGTTCTGATTAACTGTACTGTAACCCTTCAAAGCTAACCTTGCCCAAAAGCTCCTCAAACTCTGATGGCCACTCCTGCATCAGAGTATCGATGTCTGGCATGGGTCTGAAGAAAACACATCGATTTCAAATGTAAATAGACAATGTTGTCCTTATTAATCTGCTGCTGCTCAGTCTGAACATAACTGTGCTGACTGGTGCAGGATAACAAAGGAAAGCATTTATTTGCTATGCTATGTCATTTTCCCTACCAGTAAACTGATATTTCAACTCAATATTTCAAGACTTATCCAGACTTTCTAATGCTCATGGCAAATGTTTTGCACAGTTCTCTCTCTCCCTATGGCTGATGCCTGAATATCACCTGCAAGTCAAGTTAAGCAGCTTTGGAATCTTGGATTATTTTCTAATTTCAATGGGCAATTCCAATTTTAGCAAGCCTAGCGTGACAGTGGAAAGGCAAAACACAATAAACATTATAAGAAACCTCGAGAGGACCAAGTCTCAAAAAAGAACCCAATCTCCTTGGGTGGCTTAGATGAGAAACATATTGATGAAACTAATGTATCTAGTCAAATTAAATTAAATTAAAGTAAGTAAAGAGTAGGGAGGGATTTACTGCCCTCTGGGGTGCCCAGGCAAGGTGGAGCTGGAGCTGATGATGGAAACAACCGGAGCAGAGTTTATTGTCAAGACTTTGGTTCAGGAATATGCCAGTTCTTTTGCATTAATAATCTCAACTACACTGCTCACAACTATTAGGGTACATTTAAATTTGTGAGAAGTGTGTTATAAATATCTAAAAAAAAACCCAAAAAAAACCTCAGTTTGTTTGCTAGCTATACGGCTCACAAAAATGATGTGTATGTGTGTAATATTTGCCCCACTCCCCAGCCCAGTTTGGTATGAGTCACTTTAAACCAAACATAAACCCTTCGCTGGTCAAGATTTGTCATATGTGGCCACAGTAAGAAAGTGATATCTCACCTGGTGTAGTGCACGGTAGCTGGTGGTTTGGAACGGTGTAATTCGCTAATGCTTTCAATCCAGTTATCTACGGCTTTTGGGTTCTTCTGTGGGTCCTCAATACTCTTCACTTTCACCTCCTGTAAAGCAAACAGTGCTACTTAACAAACATTGCATTTCTAAACAATGATGCATTAAGACATTTAACAACAGTAGTTACAAGAGTTGTGATTTGCTTTGTGATGAAGCTAGTGACAGGCATGAATAATGACTAATGCTGGAGCTCAAACTAATGGGTTTTAGCCTGAAAAATGGCATTAAATCAGTGATCTTTCTTTAGGATAATACTGCTGTGAAGCAGAGAACCAATCTTCCCTTTTAGCTTATAGCTTCCATATCATTATATATATTTTTACAGTGGAAACAATAATTTATCTGTTATGCTAGAAAGTATCAGATAAAAACATTTTTGGTTTTGTGTATGTGTATACTCACAGTAACGTTGTGCTGCTTGCTGTTTTCTGAGAGCCACAGAGAGAGCACAGTGGGGTCAGACTGCTTAGCACATGGTTCATCTAGCACCAGCAGACCCAGGCCATCAACCTTTCCATCTGGTCGTGGAACCTGGTCAGAAACAAAACTTTTAACAACACGCATACAAATGCACTTCTGTACGCTCTCGCTCGCTCTCTCACACAATAGTAATGATGTTCATACACTATGTTTATACAAAACCAATTATAGCACTACATAACTATATTATAGCATGTAGTATGTTTATACACATGGCATAGACTGAATAACTGCACTCACTTTGAGAAACGCATCAATGTCCCCTACTGCTGGAATAAAGTCAGGAATGAAAGGCTTCAACTTATGGTCTAGTTCAATGTTCTGTGGTGTGTATCTGAAAACAACAACAACATTTATATCCACAATAATCACCAGGCACCATGGAAATACTAATAAATAAATATGGGTCACATGGTTTACGTATTAGTTTCCATTTTACGTCTTGTTCCATCAGTGTGGGATAAAAGTCAGAAGTGTTTGTGATTTGTGTGGGATTGTGTATGAACTTATGTGCTCCTTACCGTGTGATGTACTGAAAAAGTTCTTTTATCTCTGCTGTAACACGAAGATGGTCATAATCTGCTGGATCATATGCCCTGTAAGCAAACATCTCTGCTGAGGAGCATTCTTTAAAGTTTCTTATAATAAGTTAGTATAGTGCATGACTAGACCTTACTGCAGCTTTCACCGAGTACTCCTGACACAGAGCTTCCTGTTTATCATGTAACAAATGTCAGTACTGCTGAACATGTCAAAAGATTTAAATCAATGGCTCACAAAAATTAGGGGATATTTCATTTTTCTTATAAACAGGATATAAAGTTACGCTGCCACATCATATCCTGCCTGTAAATTAGCTTCATGTGAAGCTGTGCAAGGATTAACAGCAAGATTGTGGGGGTTTCTGGTTCCTTTGGAGATGCAGTACATGGTGTGAGAATGTTTAGTGACGACTGATATAGAATTACGTGCATATACAATTTCATAATGTTCCTACCCTTCTGGAGCTGAACTGGGCTCCCCTTCATCTTCATCAGATTCTGTCTCCTCTGAATCATCGTCATCATCGTCGTCGTCGTCATCATCCTCTTCCTCGTTATTTTCACTTGCGTCTCGAGGACTAGCTGGTGGCCCTTTCCTTCTCTGCTGTTGAATTTAAGCAGCGGTTTAAAGCATTTTAAGAAAAATGGACATGATGTTTAAAGAGATCCAAGATGCCAAGCAATCCGACCTTTGCATACCTTTGCATCATCTCCAAACTCATCTCTGCTGCTGTTCATCATGCTAATCAACTGCTGTCTGCTTGTGTTACTCAAAGCTGAAATCACATCGCGTAATGAATTAATAATCCTTTATTAAAATGTTTATAATACCAAAGGAAAAAAAATCTCACAAGACCTGTTTGTCGTGGTGTTGGTGTATATAAACTGGCGACCTCTTCTGAATCGTTGATATCCAATGTCTCGTCGTATGGTTGGTTGGCTATAAGCTGGGTCTGTAAACATTCAGATGAGGTCATGTTGGAATTTATATAGTACATCATTTTAATTTCATTACGTTGTCTCGCGTGGTAACGTTTATTTTTTACTCACAGATGTTTAGTTAAATTTAATTAAATTGAAGATTGTGACTGCCATTCCAAAACTTTATTTTATAGATTGTTTGTTTCTTAATCATCAAGTAGGTTGTGGTTAACATTAAGAAATGTTTAAAAAATTGTTTACTGTAAATTCATGCTTTCACTAACTGTGAAACATAGACAGTGGCTTTCAGGATTGTTGATATTAAGCAGAACCCATGTATTTCCAGTGCAAGTGGCTGCCACACAATACCAAACATCACCACTAGGCTTAAAAGTTGTTAATTTATTAATTTGTTTGTATTATTATTATTATTATTATTATTTGCAAATGATTAATTTGTTATTTTATTAAAGTGTTTCTCTGTTTCTCTCAGCCTCCAGCTGTCACAGGGGCACTCCTGGCCTGTGTCATAGACCCAGTCCCCTGACCCAACAGGCACAGAAACTTGAGAAACTCTCACATACATATTTATTTTTACATATTTACATAACTGCCTGATTTGTATTGGCACCAGAAGCTACTGGAGCTATTAAGCCACTGCAGTTCATATCCCAGCTCTAGCAAGATAAGTCCTGTCTGTCGGTTTTGTACTGCAGTCGTTTCCCTTGAATTGGTTTCATGGCAACTGTAAGCCTGAGGATTTTGCATTAACTATGACCCATCTATAATAATGTTTATCAGTCGAAAACCTAACTCCAAAAATACACTGCAGAGTTGCAAGCGAACTAAATTTAACACAATAAGTTAAACATTGAAAGTTTTGTTTATGTTTTTTTTTAATAGCACATAACTCTGCTGAAGATCGGTTGACTAATTTCTATGGGGAGAGCTTGCTGGTGCAGGAGAGGAAAACGAGCAGTGTTTTTAAATTACTAATCACCTTTTTAATCCATTATGAAAGCAAATTGGCCTCCATTTCCAGTACTTGAGATTCCAAACTTCCTTATGCTCTAACATACCCCATTCCTTGGCATACTCACTCCTTTCTGTCCCTGGCTGAAGGAACATAAGTCACACACTATGGTGTTTAAGCTTTGATTCCCTGGCTTCTCTTAAAATCAGTATAAATCTCCGTTCTCTAGTCTGATACGTTGCCTTTTTGCTCAATATATTTTGACTGTTGTCCAGTTTGACATGCTGCTGTTGGCCATGAACATGTCACTTGCTACTCAATCACTTGAGTTTGAGTTTACATTTGCTTTTCTGATTATCTTGTTTATCGAAAAATAATCAAATGCTTATTTTTAATCGCAATTATTCAGCTGCCTAGAGTAGCCCGTAGCTTTTTAGTGTAGGATATTTCATTTTGAAATATCCCCTAATGTTTGTGAGCAGCACAGTTTGGCTAACGGCAAGCAGCATGCTAACCCGTTAGCTAACATAGTTACACAAAGCCAAAGATAAGCCAACACAGTTCATGGACTTTTTTTTTGGGCGCTAACTAAGATTAAATATATCCGCCATCTCTCAACATAATATCTCAATAAAGCTTTAAAACGTGTGCCTTGACAAACGAGCAGATCACTAAAAACAAACCTTTTGTCGCTCAGACCGCTCCATGTAAACTGAAGTGTACTGTTACCTATGGAGACAGATCTCGCGATGTTATGAACGAGCTTGTCCGTGAAGTGTGGAGCAGAGCCGATTAGAAGCTTTTTTTCGTGTGTTTATGCTCCCCCGTGTTTTGCTTTCCATAAGGGGCGTCTTCGGACTACGTGTGGGACACACACGCACAAAATTTAGAGGGGCACAGCTGTAACCAATCCGTCGTAGAGGCACAACCTTCCATAAAAAATAAGCCCGTTAAACCCTGTATAGACCAATTTAGCGTTTCCATGGATAAATAAAGACCAAATATTTGTATAAACTTCATTCATTTTGTTTATGATAACCTAAGCCTTTGCGTTAATAGTCTTATATGTACTTTTAGTAGGTTAAGTGTAAGTGGTAAGGTAAGTGTAACGTGAAACATTTTCTTATTACTGACGCTACAATTATAACCTACTGCTGAATGCATTTTTTCATGACCCTCAAAAACACTTTACAAGAATAAAAGGAAAACAAAACTTACTAAATAAAATATGCAGTTTACAGGGATGGAACTAAACAGATAAAGAGTAAACAATAAAAATTACAAATTACAAATAAAAGGTGAGTTTTAAGTCTAGATTTCAAAAGAGGGAGAAAATCAAAATTACGGATATACGGTGGGCAAAGATGATTAAGATTACGAAGATGAAACTTCAGACAGGGTAATATTAGTAACATCAGATTGAAAAGATAATGAGTTATAGGTGATGTCACCCAAGCTCTTAACCTTAGGGGAGGGAGAAACTGGGGAGTTGTCAAAACTGCCAACTTTGAGGCAAGTATTTATTTCACAATGACATAGGTATGCTATGTCCTAGAGTGTAACTGGTTTATTCTGTCACACATTAAAATGACACTGTTTATTACAAAACTATTGTCTTGTTCTTACACTTCTTTTATTACACAGAAATAATTACAGTTGTTACTTTGATTGAAGATTGTAGTAACTATGTTAATGCATAAATATTGGTTAACACTATTAACTACTATAAGGCTATGTGAAAAAGTATTAACTCATGCAGCATTTCATGCATGAGTAATAATTTATTTAAACACAATACATCATAAGTCATTATGACTCTGTATGGAGTAAGCATGTGTCATGCATAGGAATTTGAGTAGTAATTAATAGAGGACATGAATTTTAAGCAATACTTAAGCATTATGTCTTCATGAGGTCATAATCTTTGTGCCACGCAAAGTAAAGTGTTACTAAATATTACATTAATGCAATCGTTATCTTTAAATGTTCAAAGAATGGTGATGTTCTTTCCGAAACACTGATAAAACCTATCATGTTTTTCACATTTTATTCCTAATTATGCTTATTTGTAGACCTTCTCCCCCAGACTTCTTGTTCTTTCCTCTATGTAAGTCGAACACAACAGTATAAAATATTATTACATGTTAATTCAGTTATTAACTCAGAGACTTTTAATTGCATTCTATTACAACAAATGGGGAATATTCAATCCTGTTATTACTGTGCAACCTAGGTGGTAACAGAGTAGAGAATCAAGGATCGGATCAGGCCTTATTGAGTAAATTATGCTTTAATTGGTACCATTTATTAATATCATGACAAATATGGGACACAGGGTGGGAACCAACCCTGCATTCACAGAGACACTTTACAGACAATTTCTTTGGAATGTGGGAGGACTTGTGGGATTACCTGGAGGTAACTCATGAAGACATAAAGATAGCATGGCAACTCCACACAGACAGCAAGGGCTCAGACCTGGTTCTCTGGATTTGTAAGGTGACAACAGTAACCCACTATACCATCATAACGGCCCAAAAGTTCAAATATGCATAATCTGTACATTTCTAAGGACAACGAACAACATAATTACGTTCAGCGGGCTTAACAAGATTAAATTTAGTATCGGTTTTCGCACGTCTGCATAAGAAGCTACATTTGCAAAATGTTACTTTATAAATTAAGCTTTTCTTCAAATAAAAAAAAATAATAAAAATTTTATCATGAGCAGTTAGCCATGTAGACCAGTTAACCATGCGAGCCGTGTTTACTTTTTTGTGTTGGAAATGTAAATATATCACAGTGAGAAAATGCTGTGGTTCCAGATAGTGAGGTTTTTAAAAGTACAAAAAGACTTTCGCTTCAAGTGGTGATAAAAGTATATCAAGACATGAGGTCCATAGGGGCTCACAAAATACTGCTAAGCTACTTATAACCAATGCAGTTTATACCTATGTTAGCATACACTTCAGTTACGTGTTTCTTAAATGCTGCAAAAAAGTGTTTGAGCAATTATTCTGACTGCATGTGCAAAATCCACGTCTACAGAGTCAGGCCATGAACTTACTAGGCAAAACCTAAAAAAAAAAAAAAAGCCAAACAGGATTGTATCAAATAGCCTTTCACTTAAATTAGACTTCATAGGACAAATTGGAAGATCAATCCAAGTTCAGCTCCCACCATACGGATTACAGCATCTCTCAGGCGTTTCTCTTGGTGTGAATAAGCAGGTCCCTCTGTAAGTCAGCCACCAAATTCCCTTGGCCAGCCTTGCCACCAGGAGGATCGGTTATCAGTGTCAGTTTATTGAAAACCCCACGGCCGAAGTAATCTGCCACCACTGAGAAGCCATCATTAGAACTTCTCAACTGCAAAAGATAAACATTATATACATTTAAAGTAAACAGTAAAAACACTGCATTTATTTGCATGATATTCAACAAGGAACACAGGTTCCATTTAAATTCATTACAAACTCTGCAACAAATTGTGCCATGATGTACATTTCGTTGCAATATGGAGACGTGCTCGTTTGCCTCACCTGTCCATTAAAGTGTTCATGCAGGTCTCGTTTCTGCTCCTGTGCTCGCAGCATGTCCATCACCTTCCTGTTTTCAGGAGTGCAGGTGGGACACTCTGCCTCACTCTCTGCATAGCTCTCAAAGCAATGCTGATGGAAGGAGTGACCACACAGGAAATGCACAGATGGCAACTCTAGAGGGCTGTTACACATGCTGCACTTTGTCTTCTGGAAAATCTTTGCACTGGCAGTCGTGGGGTGGGGTGCAAAATGGAAAAAAATTGGCATTAATTTAATATTCTAGTGTTTTTTTTGGCCAACCTAATCTCTATCTATGTCTGGACAATTACCACAATTTTGACATTTCTCTGTATAATTATAAGATAACACACAACAGTTACTTAAAACTCACCTATAATGGAAACTTGACAATGGCTTCACACTGCAGTGAGCATATCACTTTTTTCATTAGCAGTTTAAGGTTTTCAGTCATTCATTTTCAAATTCCAATTTCCTAATCCAATTCAGAGTCAGGGTCTAACCAGCAGCACAGGGAGCAGGGCAGAAATGAATCTTGAGAGAGCTCATTCCCTCCCTAGTGTAGTGACCTTGTCTGGAGGCAGTATGTGAAAACGATGGTTGGCTTTATGCTGAGGTTCCTGCTCATTCTTCATGCTCTTTTCAAAACTCCTTTTAAAATGCTATGAAACATCACCTCTCCCTGCTCTTGTTTTGCTTCTCTCACATTTGCTTAGGTTCTTCTGTGTTTGTGACTTACTTGTGACTTCTTTTTACCATTCTGACTTGTGTTCTTCAGAATTGTGTGTGGTGATGAGTACCATTACCAGTTTTCTCCCATTCCTGTTGCCCCTTTACTATTCTGCCATCCCAACCCTAGACCGAGATGTAGCACTGTGTTGAAGTTCGGGGCTGCCTGCCACCTATTTGTCTGTGAGTGCTTCCACACCCTGTAATGGACTGGCATCCTGTCTAGGGTTGGTTCCAGTCAAGAAAAGTAAGTAAAGTATGGGTTAAACAACGGCACATGCCATGTACTGCATCAATTTCAGTGTTTGAACCGACAGTGGTATGTGCGTTCCTTGATCCTAAAATCATCAAAACAATTTTCTATACAACCTTCATAGGAAATTCTAAGGAAGTTGGAATGAAATGCTTTTCTGTTATAAGCATGCACTGTAAGAACATTTGTCTGGGCAATCACTTAGGTTTAAAGTAAAATGTTGTTCAATGCTTAATACATATAATTTGTATAATATTATTTGAAATATACCCAGTTTATTTAGATTCATTTCAATTTAATATTGACTTCATACAATACGTGCCATTACGTGCCATTTATCTTCTATTATCAGAGATGTACATTTTTCCCAACTACAAGTATGTACCATTCATCCAATAAACAACTGGTCACTTTAACAACCAACAACGTTAGTTAATGAATTATGTCATGAAGTAAACATATGTGTTTCTAACTGCAGACATTAAAGCCAATTAATACTGTATATTCAGAAGAAGAGCAGGGTATTTAAGAGCAGGAGTGAGTCATGTGCATGTGCAACTACCTTATTTCTTGTGAAACTTGTGTTTGTGTGCACGAGTTTCCACTTCTTATTTATAACAATCTGTAAACGGTGTTTGTAAGTGTATGTGTCTAACACATTGTAAGTAAAACTTCTTTATTACAGTATTATAACAGTTTAGTATTTTCAGTGGAATCTCTGACACAAAACTATGTATTGCTTGAATTTTCTTTTGATAAAAAATCCTTTATATGTATTCTACAATAGCATTAATTTAGGTGACGATGATAATGTTCAGTCAACAACCATTTCAGTCAACCACCTGTTTCACAAAATGTAATGCTGTCATTAAAAAATGACGTATACTTGTACAGAGAAATTATACACATTCTTTTCCAAGTACAGAAGAATGCTACACTTGTTTTTACAGGTCACTGTTTTTTTAAAATAGTCTCATTAATTACCTTGTACGAAGTTCCTGAATTTCAGCTCGCAGGTGTGCCGTCTCATCGCGGTACTGCTGGATCTTCCTCTCATCTTCTTCAATCTGCTTACTCTCCCTTTGCAGCTTGTTAATCAAGTAATCTTTGATTACTGAAAGCGTTGCTGTGGAGTTATGAGCCAGTGTCTGCACCACTGTGACAGAGGAAACTCATGAGCTCTATATCAGATCCAACTGTAAATTTAGTAAAATGTAAAGGGATTCTGATTACAGCTAATGCTAAGATTTGTTTAGTGGGTCTCATAGAACCCCCAAGTCAGAACCAAATAAGAAAAGGTTTTAACAATATAAAAAATGTAGTGTTCCTTAAATTTCCTTCGACCTTTATTTCATTGAAGACAGTATAAACCCAATACATTTCATGTTGTGTCTAGTCAGCATAATTTATTTTGCTAATAAACATCCCTTCCTGCATTTCAGGCCTGCAACACATTCCAATACCACTCGGGACACGAAAAATTTAGAGATAGTAATTCATTTTAAAAGACTATATAATTATGTGAATTTTAAACAGGTGATTCTAATCATGATTTGGTAGAAAAACAGCATCTATAAATGTCTTTGAGCAATGATGACCAGAGGATCTACAGTTTGTCAACAAATTTCTAATAGTGGCATTGACTTCTGTGGGCTCAGAAGCATGTGGGATAGACCATTATGCAGTGGAAACCTGTACTGTGGTCAGATGAATCATTATTGCAGATCTTTTTTTTTTTTTGGAAGAAATGGACACTGGGTTTTCCAGACCAAAGATTTAAAGGACCATTATCACCATGGGTCTTTCATGGTATGGGATTGTGTCAATTATGTGATAACAGTATTAATGCAGAAAAATACACTGTGATTTTAGAGCAATATTAAGTCCTTCAATATATCTCTTCCGGGGACATCCATGCATTAATCAACAAGACAACGCAAAACAAGTGAAAACATTTCAATAATTTTCTCACAAATTTGTTGACCAATGGAGATCCTCTGCCCAACGTTGCTCCTCAAAGACTGCTTTTGTATCAAATCATGAAGACATCACCTGTTTAAAATGTATGTTTTTACTTAATTACCAGCTCTAAATTGTCCTCGGCACTAGCTTTTTTAAAAATATGTTGCAAGCATGAAATGCATGAAGGTATGTTTAATAACAAAAAAAAAAAAGTTGATTAGAGAAATGATTAAATATTCTGGGTTAATACTGCCTTTAGAAATAATAAAAGTCAAAGTACATCTAAGGAACAATGCAATTTTTTGCATATTTGCATTTTTTATACCAACCCAACTTTTTCTCTTTTAGGGCTGTAGTTTATTTATACATAACACTAATAACTTGATCACTCCTTTCTCTACAGACATTTCAGTGCAAGAGAAACAACAATGTTGCAGCAACCAGGCTATGCACCACTTTAAGGTATGAAAACCAGAAGTCACACTATATATCATGAAGCAGCATCTTACTTGCTTACCCAACAGTGGTGGCATAAGGTTTTTCTGGTCAATATGTTGCAGCACCTCACTGATGTAAGCTTTACAATCTTCTTCTTTCCGTGCAAAGTAACCCAAAGCCTGCTCCCACAGACAGGCTTCCTTATGTCCATAGTCATTACAAGCCTTTACTACCTTTGAGTACTCCTCATTCTGCATGTGGTAGTGCATTATTTGCTGGTACCTTCAAAAAGATTTGTGTTATCTTTTGTACACTTAAAAATATGGCACACTAGAACAAACAGCATTAAGCAACACGTGCACAGAATACTGACTTGCCATCCAATTCACAGTGTTTCTAACAAATTCTGTAACAGTTCATTTTGACCATAGGCAAAATTGGAATCGAGTTGTGTGTGCATGAATTACTGGTTAAGAGAAAAAGACTTGGGCCGTGTAAGAGAGCAGGATGTGAACATGAGTCACAGACAAATGTGTCTGCAGTTCAACTAGTGATTTGATGCAGCAAACACAAACTAGTTCTTTCATTCATGTGTTTTTAATAATTATTATTTAATAATTAATTTATTCATATTCTATGGAATGCACACTGCTCACAAAAATAAGGGAACATGTCTTTATGGAAAATTTAATTTATTTGAGCAGTATAGTTGGTGATGAATTCAGGAAGAAGTAATACTTTATAATGCTTACTCATATTCTACCTAGATATGTTCCTACACGAGTTACTATTGTTCCTGCATTAACACGTGCATGGGACGTGCTCATTATTTACATATTCACTATGTATTACATGCATGAATTGAATAAACTTCATGTACTCTTATAGCAGTGTTAGTTCTTAAGAGTGTTCTTCGTCTTACAATCTCCAGTCTCTAGATCAGCTTTTAGTAGTTGCTGTGATGTAAAGGTCAAAAATGTTTCCCTGGTAGGGTTTTCCCCAAACAGGTCTTTGAGGTTGCTTTTAGTGTAGTAGTCTTTTCTTATGCAGGTCAGTCAAGGAGTTTTTTTTCTTTATTTATACGTTTAATCATGAATGAACACTTCTCTAACATTTTTACTTTAATACATATTTTTGCAAAATAATCACATGACCTATGATGAACCTCATTTACATTACTTAAACCAGACCTTTTTTAGCATATGTAGAGGGGAAGATTTGGTAGAACCTATTATACAATTCTTCAGTCCATTCTTATTTTATTTGGAAATGAATTTAAGATTCTTTTACTGGTTTAAAAATATATCCATGGTTTGGCTCACCAGTACCTCAGTGACGTGACTGTTAGGTACATTCCACCAAGGGCCCTCAGATCAGCTAACAGGAACATGCTGGTCATACTGACCACCCGGTGAAAGAGTGGAAAAGTGGAATTTTCTTATTACGCCCCAAGCCTTTGGAACTCTCTTTATGATGACCTGAGAGCAACACTGTCACATTTAAGAGGAGGGTTACGGCACACGTTCAAGTTAGCAATTTGCTAACGTGTTTTTAAATGTTTCTACATCTTTCAAGTATTCTTTTGTTTTTCAACAAAAAAGTGCTAAAGTGAAGCACTTTGTGAAAAAGTGCTATGTAGGTAAAGTTTATTATTTTAGGTTTCTAGCGATAAAAGTAAATTATAAGAGGTCTGATGGTGGAATATGGCAGCTGGTGATTTTTGGAACATCCTTATGCTAAACGAAGTAGCTGTAGTGCTATGGAGTTTTCAGAGTACTCACAGATTGCCCTTCTCATAGAGGTAAAGCACGCCCTCTTTGAAATTGTGCATTTGGCACAGCACCAGAGCCTTATCAAACACAGTATTTTCACGCCTCAGCAGTGACAATGCTGCCTCCTGCAGGACTTCCTTCCTCTGAAAAATAAGTGGGTATCAGAGAGATGTCACAGAAATATCAAGCTTAAAGCCTTTTACATTTCCATTTTTTTTTGCTGGTCCTCTCTTTTCATCAAGCTTATTCACAGCCAGATTTCATGTGTTTCTCCTGTAACAAACTAGTTTGCAACACTAGTCACCACAGTTTACACAATATGTCTGCACTGTCCACAGTACGAAATCCTGATTCGAATTTTTCTCCCCAATGCTACACACAGCAGGGGCTAAACATTTTTCATCATTTATTTGTATTTATTTTGCTGCCTGGTTCATTTTTTTTTTCAAAATGAAAAACAAAGACTAACAAAATGTCGTCTTGTGATTAAAATGATACAGATATCTACCTGGAGGAATTAGGAGGTACATCCAGTTGTATCGAGTTTATGCTCTTAAACACATATAGTTTGTTATTAATAATATTATTCAATCACAATATTTCACTAACATCAGCCCGAACCTGAACATTTAACATGCATGTGAAATGGCTCTGTGGCTTCCTGGAAAAATGCAAAAACAACAAAAAAAGTTTTTACTCAGTCGCAAGCCATGTATGAATAGGCTGCCAGTGGAGAAGCAGACGAAAAAATGAAGGAGCTGCTCCATGAGGTGCAGAAGCCATGGTGGTTGGTCAGTGAGCTTTTGTAGCCAAACAGCAAAATCCAAACATGTTAAATAACAACAGCAAAAACAACGTGTTCAGCGTGCAACAGCCTAAAGACTGGCTAATGTCATTAGGCAATGTCATCCCTGTCACTAGGACAGCAGTGCTGTTTTATTTCTTGCACTTCCAGCCATAAAGAGCATAAATACCCCTATATCAAATTGATAAGAAAAAAAATGCACCCTCTTTCAATTACAGTTTTTCATACATTTTATGTAATAAAAAACTAAGGGGCACTATGGGACACAAACGCCACAGTAACCCCTGAGTCTAGGTAAGCGAGATAAGCGATAGGAGCCCTGTGCATTGTGTTGTTCATGGATAGGTGGCAGAGCCCCAAATGGGGTGTATATGTAGTATTAAAAAAAAAAAAAGGTTTTTAAAAATCCAGTACATGCATGTGAATTTCAAAGGGATACATACGCTTACAAAAACTCATCATGTTAATGCCGTTAAAGGTGATTAAATAAGATACTGACTAAGACTACTCACTTTTTTCACATATGGCATCTGCATTTTAACAGTCTTTTGGTAAAAAATAAATAAATAAAAATGTGCATGAAAACATGGCATCAGTTAGTTATATATGTTGACTTTATATTAGGACCTGGTAAAGGTCAGATGACAATGTGCTACACATTTACTGAAGACTTTATTAAATATATGACATTAGTTTTAGAGTTTAAGAATACCTTTTCTTTGTGACATGGGTCACTAGCGTGTTGAAAATAGCCATGAGAAGATTAGTAAATAAGGATTTGCATAAAGATATGCAGAAAAAACACGTATGTGCAGTTTAACATCCATATGAACAACATCCACACCATTTAACTGACAATGTTTTAGAAAAAAAAAATCTCTCTTATATACATCTAATTTATGTCTGAATGACATAAAACTAGTACCAAACCCTTAGCAAACCTTTGGTGACACCTGCTGACAGACAAGAGAATCACAGTGTCGAAATGCATATAAAAAAACCTGGCTTTATTCTACTTTATTTTTCGTTACATACTTAGTTTTACAAATGATAAGATTACTGTATTGTACAGTACAGTACAGTACAGTACAGTAAATGTTTTCCTATTGTATTGTATTGCTCTAAAAACAATATGTGCAAACTACTAAACCACTGAGTGACCACTGAAGCTAGGTATAATGTTAGCAATATATTGTATTATATTCACCTGGGGATATTCTTCATGGGCCCATTCCTGCAGACGAAGCTCCAGCAGTGTGTCATAAACACCTTGTGAAGAATCTGGTTCCACATTAATCATGTGCTCAAGAAATTCTCGTAACTCTCGTGGGTTATTTGCAAAGATGGGGATGAACTCTTCTGAGCTGGCCTGCAAAAAACAATAAGGCTAAAGAGCATGTAACACTTTTTAACCATAGTGAGCATACAGTTATGATTAAAGATGTATACTAATCTTGAGCATATATTTGATTCCTACAGAACAAACTGATCCTGGACCGGTAGAGTAGTTCATAGTACATAACAGTTACAAAAAACTGGATGGTTGCAAAATAAATCCAGCTAGGTTACTGGGTTACTTTGTGTAACTAAACTGATCAAGAATTGTACAATTTTTCAGATTGCTTTAGATTAATGAGGGGTGTCAAACATGTATTAAACTTATTAAATGATTCAGTCAAATCAAGTTCAATGACAAAGTAAGCACAGGTCCATGCCCTTCTATAAGAAAGCAGACAAAGCAGTGCCACACAGCCAAAAATTAAAATGCAGGTGTGCGCCATTTAACAACAGATTAACTTCTAACATGGAAATCTGTCCTTAACAAGCACATAACAAATTCCCAGGACTCGTCACCTTATTTGGTGCTGATCTATCGACATTGTCCCGCTCAGCAGAGTCTGGGCTATGTCTGTAGTCAGTACACAGCCTCTTGAGCAGCACAGTGGTACTTTCAGGAACGTGGTGCATCAGAGTTTTCCCGTAGTGCTTCATATTGGTTTCAGCCTGCTCAAATGGTAGCTTTCCAATATAGCGCAGAGCCTCCTGATAATTCTACATTAAAAATAATTCAAGATAATTCAACAGTTAAATAAAAACCTTTGTATTTACATCAAATTCTAAGATAACGTGAAAGAATTTAACTATGTAAGCTTCCATTTTATGGTTAACTTTGTTTTCTTCTAAATAGACTACAACAATCTGAAGGAAGTCCCTGGGTCTGAGCATTCGTGTGGATGTTAACGCGTAAAGCCTAATGAAATACCGGCGACAAACCAGGTGTTTCTAATGTTTTGGCCAGAAAAAGTAAACCATTATAGGCAAGGAATAAAAACACTATAAAGCCCACTGGATGATTAGAGTTCTGAGAGAGCTTCCCTTACCTTTAAATCCTCCAGCTGGATCTTCAGGTACCACTCATGGTGTGAGTGTTTTTCTGCCAGGAAAACGGCATGGCTGTGGTAACCAGCCTGGCGCAACACCTTTATGGCGATCTCCACATCGAAATGCACTTCAGTCTCGCTGCTCTGAAAAAAAAAAAACAAGTACATTTTTTTGTTGTAATCTGGTTAACTGATATTCCCCAGCAACAAAGATTTTTGCTTCATTTGCAACACACTGATTCCATTATTTAAACATGGGTGCTACCTGGAAATACAATGATTTCATATATTTTTTCACTTTCAATACATTATTCAATAAGTTACATGAGACTGAACATTTTATGATGAATCATCAGTTTGTGTTGATGATATTATCTAACAGTTAACACAAGTGTGTTAAGCATGTTTAAGGTAGGCTATGCTATGATATATAGTATATATAATGTAATGAAAACTCCTTGGCTTAAGATACAGTCAACGTACGATGGGTTTATCACAACATATCATAACTCAGGCAGCACTTGTGTTCATCCTCAATGTAGGGAGTTCAACATTTTTCTTTTCTATCTGATTTACTAAATCAATTTAATGCACTGTAACGAACCTTGATAAATTCCTCCAGTTTGGAACTGTCCTTTAGTTTGGTGTAGCAGTTGAGCAGCAGCGTGGTGTGATCTGCATTGGCCAGGGACTGTCTGTGGAGAGCCTGAAGGTATGCAGTCAGGTTGTGTATTCTCTGAGCATCAAGGAACTTCCGGATGACATAAGACGGCTCTAGTTTCCCAATAGTTCTATAATAAACAATTGAGAATGTGTATTGTAGCGCACTGGAAATGCAAGCACTGCATATTACAGAAATATTCCATTTTGGTACTTCTCTCACTCACAGACTACCGTATGAACAAAGGGAAATAATCAGCAGCACAACGTACATTTCAGCACACATAACCCTCTTTTAAACATACACATGCCTGCCCACACACAGGATAGAAATAATGGCAGATTTTCCTAGTGTTGAAAGGGCAATTAGTCATCAAAGGTAAAAGCAGGTTAACCATAAAATTCACCCATTCACTCGCAAGTCAATTCATGGTCATTTTGGTACTGGGGGCATATTTTTCAGCAGAGGGCTCAAAGCAAGAACCAACACTTAACGGAATGCACTTACATTTTAGAAACATCAACTGATTTAACATTTAGTAACCACAATACCAGAAAAACATCATACAGTCGTGGGGAGAACAGTTAGGATAGTTTCTGCTTTATGTACCAAAATCTTTCTGTCGTGATGCCCCAGTTGGATAGTTTTTACACTTTGTTTCCTAAACAAAGTTTAGTTTCTCAAAGCATGTTGTAGTTTCTGTCCCTAATCTAACTCCACTTAATATATTAATATATAACATCTGTTTTTTTAAGACGGTGTAAATAGATTCTACAATATGTCTGTGACAATTTGCCATACGAGAAGCCCATGTTTCATAGGCTTAGCATAAAGGCAGAAACTTAACTTTAAAACTGTAACTTGTTGACTGGAATCTCAAATTTTTTTAATTAAACGCGATTCTGCTCCTATGCAAACACTTTTGAGACCGTTCCCTTCAGTTTTCAAAACTCCGCTCACATAACCACAAACTCATTATGCTCTTGACAAATAGAGCTCTTGCCGAATATATTGTTGAATAGCTCCATCATGATCTCCTTTGATGTAGAGATGGTCTCCGTATTGCCTGAATATCTCTGACAGACCGTCGTTATCCAAATGCTGGCTCTTTGCAAGGTTAATCGCCATCACAAACAGGTTCTTCTTAAACAGCATCTGTAAAGGCAACGTTTCAATAGCTTTTAATTATTGTAGCATGCGTGACCTCAATAAGAATGCATCTCTGAAGAACAGTGTGAGGAAATTTGGTTTAAAGATGATTATTATGATATTATAATAACAGGGACATTCTGAGGTATGTGTAGCCTATAATAATGACAGTGACTAAAAATGACTATCCCATATGTCGACTGTACTAAACAATATACTAAAATGGGATTTCAAGTTACAACCTCTAATCAGAAAAAGATAGTTTTAAAAAAAAAGTTACAAAACATGGATATTCTTATGTTACAAGTTTATGTGAGAGAAGAAAGTAATTTGTTTTTGACCCGAATTGCTATTACAGCATTTGTTCTTCTAAAATGGGCTCTCCACTAGATTTTGGAACATGACTTCTGACGTTAGAAAATAAGCCCTAGTTGGCAAACCAGTTCTCTATGGTCTTTGTTTAAGGACAACAGGTTGAGGAACACATTGTTTATGAACTGACTTGTTGGAAGTAAAACCTATAACTGTATCATATTGAGAGTCAATGAGGTATCAGGATAGCCCATTCTAATGCAACTGTTTGTCTATGGAGAATCCAAAAATGCCTATGTTTTATATTATGGAGCAAGCGTTGCTTAAATAGCAGAGCTCAGTAATCACACGTCTGTCTACAGCAGGGGTGTCAAACTCATTTTAGATCAGGAGCCGCATACATCCTAATTTGATGCCAAGTGGGCCGACAAATAAAATCAGTCTATAGCAGTGTGGAAAAACCCTAGCGGACAATTTAGGAATAGCAGTATATTTCATGTCTCATTGCAATTTTTTACTTTCAGATTAATCCTGCAGGCTGAATTGAACCCCTTGGTCCCCTCACCCTTTACTTGCTCTGGCCGTACGTTTGACAACAGTGGTTTACAGCATGCTCAAAAGGCAGAGGACACCCTTTATTTCAGAAACAAAACATACAATGACATATCTGAATACCTGAGCAAGTAAAGGGTAGTAAAGCGGCCTCACCTTCATCTTTTAGGTTGGAACATGAATTGTCTCAGAAATCGATTGCCGTTAAAAGTATAAACAGAAAAAAAAAAACCCAAATTTCGAAAATTTTGTTGTTCATAGCAGGTAACTGAATTGATGATTCTGATGTCTGGGGAATACAGCTGCAGTATCACTGCTGCAGACTTCAACAACCGACACCCAGAAAGAAGACCAATTTCACACAGCACTGTTACATTATACATCAGTTGTTATCAAGTTAAATACTTGATTCAATGACTAACAGGGCAGGACAGGGGGATTGCTGACCTCTAGCTTAGTTTGGGTGTCCTTCTCTTGCAGAGTAAACAGCTTTCCGTCTCTAGTCAGGACATAAAATGAGCCCCACTCTGCCAGGACGTCAATGATGTCATCAAATGCTGCGCTGTAGGCGATGAACTTGTTGTCCAAGTCATAAATTGTTAAGACATGTTTCTCTGTCGGAGACGTTTCCCTACTTCCAAATTCAGGCCTGTGCATGGAAAGAGGATAGCAGAAACAAAAATGAAAATAAATCTACCCTATAACAAATCTATTCACTCGATTTACACAAGAAATTTTTGCTAGAGAATTCAGCATCTGGAAAATAAGGGAGAAATATGAAATATGAATATGAAAAATATGCTAGCACACGTCCCTTCCAAAATGCATTCACTCGTGGATGCATGTTACCACCTCTTTTAGAACAACCAACAGAAACTTAATAATGAATAAGAAATAATCACAGGAGATTAGCTAGTATCTCTCTTCCCGAAAACTAGGCATGCCATGCTTACCCTCACAGAGATCACAACAAATAATGCCCTTTTGGACTGCAAGAAACATCTAACTATGTACGTATGCAATGTGGTAGAAATCCTTTTCTTTTTTATTCATATACTTCTGATATTTTTCTTATTATATTCTTTACTATATAATGTACTGTTAAATGATTCTTAAAACTTGATCTTTTCTTGATTTGTACAAACCTTCTCTGGAGGACATAAATATTCTTAGATCTGTCAAAAAGCAAGATTAGATTACTTTGGTATTTTAAGGTCAGACTTTCTGGTGCTATTCAGTGTAGCACTGATGATACAAACATGGCTGATGTAATCAACAACTCTCTGCTTGTTCAACATAGAATATATATAATATCTATATATCTATATCTATATTATATATATATTATATATATATATATATCTATATC
>JAUZST010065703.1:0-22530 GCA_034779995.1 Parotocinclus haroldoi | reverse complement strand
ACACACACACACACACACACACACACACACACACACACACACACACACACACACACACACACATATATATTTATATATAAATATATAATATATATATATATAATTTATTTATTCATTTATTTATTTACCCACTACATATTCAACAATGACTAGGAAGTGGGCTTCTGAAGTTAGACAAAAGCCTTTCCTTAACCTGCATTTCGGCATTTTTTGGGTGTCAAATGGACAAGAGAACTGGTTGAGTCAAGTTTGCAAACAAGTTCTCAATGCCATGCGTTTAAGGACATAAGGCCATAAAGTTGATGAAGTGACTTTTTGGAAGCAGAAACCTGTAAATGTGTCATCTTGACTTATACATAATATAAACAGTATGTTTAGTGCTACTAAAACAGCAGATCTCAGTGATTAGCAGGGCTGTCATTTGTCTATACAATGTATGCTACACAAAAAACTTGCTGACTGAGAAGCCGCTATAATTAATCATAATATTTCATATATCATTTTTGTTGTTGTTGTCACAACATGAATGCGAAAATCTCATTTTTTTTTATCAATCAACTTAAAATGTTATGTTCAGCATAATTGTTTTTAGTCACCATGTTAAGACCAATGAAAAGTTGGGTGTGCGACAGCAAGAATGGTAAGAGTCGTGCAAGGGAGGTCTTCTGCAAGCTTTCTGAAGCAAAGGCTTAACCTAGTGTTTAAGGTACTGTACTATGGACCAGAAGGTCTGGGGTTCAAATCCCGTGAGGCCCTTAACCCGCAATTGCTTGGATTGTAAGACTGGATTAACCATTTTATATGAGTATCTGCATCTCAGTAATTACATTTCAGTCACAGCGAAATTAAGTGGTCAGTTTAACTAAACTGAACAACTCCAGCATGTGTGCTTGATTTTGACCTGCTGGTTGTAGCAAACGTTGGAGTCAACTCTGATTCAAACCACTCAGGGTTATTCAGCCTGAACATCTTCACAACAAGCCTACCTTAAACCGTGTGGTTTACTCCCAGTGGATTTCATTTTTTTTTATATCTCTCTTGAAATAAAAGACTTGTTTTTTTTATTACATTCCAACTGTAACACCTGAGGCAATCTCTAGTGAGCTGAGTCACTCTGAGGTAAACATGCTGACTGATGTAATAGAGGTATGACCACACGATTACTCACTGAGCTAAAGGTGAATACTTACAGACAGTTGTTTAAGTGTTTGATATTTCTGTTGTTTGCATTTCTAAACTAGCTAAAGCACAGCACTGTAAATGCACTGTCCTGCTCATTTACTACAGGTTTCATCCTTAGCAGGCTGGCAGACACAAGAAGTTAAAAAAAAGATTCATTTTAGGACTTCCTATGATGCTACAACAAAGAGACCTTGTCAGTGTTTCAACGGTTTGTTTCCTTTTTCAAACAGCGGTCATATTATTGTTTTCTTTACGTATGCAAAATCAAACGCGTTCATTAAGAACGACGTCTGCTGAGCTGTGTTCAGATGCTCCGGACATTTTGAATTTATTTGATACAGCAACAAATTCAAAGCCTGGCCAACTTTGATACAGATTATTCATTATTTAAACTCAACCAAACAGATGTACGATACAAAATACATTGTTGGAGCAACTAGAAAACTTAAATGTTTTAGTTAGTGCTAGATTCTGGGGTTGTTAGCAGAACTTAAAACATCCATTTCACAGGTCACCAAGACTTGTCGGAGATACTTTACAGTACAGGAATGTACTAAAACTTTGCTGTCCTTTCAGTTCTATCACCAGAATACTGTCAGATTTTTCAATCGTTCTTAATTCACTATTTCTCAAGTTTCGGCTGAGAATCAAATTGCCTCCCTTTCACCAGAGTGCACTACATAGGGTCGTTTCATCGTTAGTCATCATTGCAAACACAATCTAGTGCACCATGGTGCTACAACGGGATTTGACATCCAACCGGAAGCACATATTGCAAAATAAAAGCTTCTAGTAGCGCGTATGCAAATACTGAGGTTGCATGATGTAATTGTTGATCTGATTGTGCAGGTGTATGATATTTAACATTGTACTTGCTCCGCAGTCTCACCTACTTTTAAGAAGGTGATGGCACCTTCTTAGAGCTTAATGATATTAATAATAATAATAATAATAATAATAATAATAATACCCATTCAGACCTTCTGAATTTAGAATGTATTCGCATTTTTATTTCTGCGTTCAGACAAACTAGCACACCCACTACACAACTACAGGTACACTAACTACGCAACCGTAGCGATGTGTGGATCGATACTGAAATATTGATACCTCCGATACCAGATCTTTATGCTTTGAAATCGAAATTCTCAAAAGACAATATTGATACTTTTGATACTGCAATCATTTAAGATAATGTATTTCATTATATCATTAACAGTGGAAAGTAACTCAATGATTGAGTCTAAATGATATTCGGCTGGTGGGAACTACTTTTTCTTCCGCCTGAGTAAGTGCATAAGAGCAACGACTCAGTTTGACGCAATAGCAGATTGTAAAAAAAAAAAAAAAAAAAAAAAATGGCTCCACAAACAGCCAAGACGTCGTTCGTTATGTTTGTGGGAAAATGGCGAAGAGTTTTGGCAACAAAACAGACCTGGTAAACCACAACAATGAATAATAGGTATTTATGACGGTGTCAAAATTGGATTCTTTTGTTGAAGTGTTATTTACATGTTCGGCGTTTTTACGTGAACATGCTCATGTAATGCGAATTAAAATACAAGTTTTCCTTTTTATTTTAGTTATTGATAATGAAACAAAAATTGATGTTCACTGTTTTGTTATTTTACTTTGTTATGTTTGATATCCAACTTGACTAACTTAAAGCCCGGCTGAAACGCTCTAGCCTTTCCCGCCACAAATCTGGATCAAACCACTTCCAACAGCAGGCAAAACACGGTTATCTATATACAAACGCTTTACCGTAAGCATCTGCACAGTACAACGAGTTTTCTAGTGCATTGTTTTTTAAACATACAACACAAAGTTGTATTTACCTAATTGGTTTTATTTCTCTAACAGCTAATTGATCGCTGTTTGCCAAGACTCCCCCCCCCCGAAAGCGCAGCGAGTAAACCTGATCCAACCGTTTATAATGAGAAGCGCGTTAAACGGTCGTGTTTGGCGCTTTCACAAGACCAGCGGTATGTGTGTGTTTTCCTGTTTCGCCGCCCAACGCGGTCTTTTAACAAATTGTTTGTAGTTTACGTGCAGTTTCTCTCTCAAGCCCTGATTGTAACTCCCAACATGTTAAAGCCAGTCCAGTCAACTGTCATCCTTAACTTCCATTACTCTCAAACATAAAATATATATGAGGTGACGTAAGAAAGTGCTGCAAACAACTTTACATGCACTGTATTTGTCGCATACCTTTTCTCGCAGCAATAAGATCGCCTGCGGACTCTGTATACCCTTCTTGGTTTTTTTACGGTTAACTAATTAGTCTAATCAGGGTTTACTCAGAAAATGATACACTGTGGTCATAAAGGGTTGAGGCCAGCAACAATACTCGGGTAGATTGTGCCGTATAATCAATACACCACACCATTACAGGTTTGACTTTGAGGTTGGAAACTCTTACCTTGTTGTTCCACCTTGTAGATGTGAACTCGGAGTTCATCTGTTGCTGCAGTCATCGTTCTGCTCTTCATCAGTGATCACTTGAAACTTGTCTGGGTATTTTTAGTTGGTGGAGTCTTAAGACTGGTGTTTTGTCTTTAGAACGCAATTACCTATTTGTAACTCTAGGGGACAGCACTCATCTGCAAAAGCATTCACAGCTGAAGGAAGATGACCGACTGAGTACTAACGTCCTGTTTTATCCCAACTTAGCCTGGTCAGCGTTGCATGGGAGGATCTGGAGAATTCACTGGGTACAGGCAAATGTACACTATGGATAAGGTTCCCGGATCTTTTAGGGTTCAGTGAAAGGACTTCTACTTAGCAAGCCAAACTGTCACAGTAGGAATCAAACCAATCAAACTATAATGGTTACAAAATTCTAAAACAATTAAATGTACCCCAATTTTTGTGATCAGTGTATCTGGATACTCCTGTTTGTTGAGGTGTAGTAACCCCCCCCCATCCCCCATGAGGGGGTACAAAAGTCTCAGCAGTGCAGCACTTCCATCTAAAACGGACACACTTGGTCATAAAATGTGAGTCTTTGTTCCAGTATGCTCATGCAGTCCATAAAATCTTAAAATAAGCAAGCATCGTTAGCACATTTTTAATCTACGTATTTGCAGACGTCCAAGTTTCACATTCTGATTTTATTTGTAAATAAATCAAAATTCAAGCACGTGTTTTAACGTCCGCATTGCGTTCTGTGAAAAAAGGTTTTTTAATGTTTTTAAATTTTCAATAACATTGATTAAAACGCAATATAAAAAAAAAAAAAAACATTTAATACTGCACTCTAGGGCTGTGTTCGATTTTCAAGTCGATGTATTTTTTTAAAGGCAAATCAACCTGTGAACTTCAATCTCTGCTCCTGTAGGTGTTGCAGTAGAGTTTTGTCTCCGTTTTATTTATTTCAGTATTCATGTAATGATGTATGAGGAACACTAAACAACGTCACGGACAAAATACAGACGAAACTGGTATTCATTTTGGCATCATTAAAAATGAAAAAAGTAGGAAAGTAGGATCACAAACTCCTGCCAATAGATGCAAAACCTCTGACTGTATCCTACATCAAAAGTTTAAGGCAGAGGGAAATTTGATGCAAAACTGAGGGGAAATGTCCTAATATTAACTCCCAACCAAACCACAATTTGAAAAACGTGAGGACTAGGCTATGTGCCGCGCTGGCCACACTCTGCTAACACGCCTCCACCTGTAAGGGGAGAAGTTCCTCCTCTCTGTGAGACTTGCCTTATACCTCTCACCATTAAGCTCTTGCTGATGGAATCAGATACCTACATGGCAGGGAAAACGTTCGATAACGCCTCACATGTGAAGCCCAACACTAAAGGAAATGCCTAAATAAGGCACACCCCCCCTCCCCAAATGAATTACCCAATAAAAGATCGCGTGGTGTTTTCTGTCTTTCAGAAGTGAACTAATTAACTGTATGTATTAGTGCATTAGAAGCTTATGTAAGACAGATTTATTGGCTGTTCAAGCGAATGGATGTTGATCCAGATGGACATGGACATAAATGGCACCCCTTTGTAAATCAGTGTATTAATCTGGCATGTTTGTGCACCACTAAATCCACTAGATCCGTTGAAGCAGCTGACCGGATACCAGTGATTCCAGAATAAATGACCACAACTGAACAGAAAGTCTGAAGTGCGAATCAAAAGGTAGAAAGTGCAACCTTCTGGCAGCTTGGTTAAGTTTTAATAGCTAGAGCGGCCCGGGTCCCTGCCTGCTCAGATTGCCAGGTAAACCGTTTTCCTGACAGTCTGTTCTAAGTCTGAACTGTCTGATGTGATTACATTTTTTGGCGCCGATTCCGATGCACTACGTGATTCATCTTTTTGAGGTTATTGACACACGCACGCGATTTCACCTCCTTTCTCCAGAGGTTTAAAAGAAACGGTTAAACATGTTTAAGTATTACGTCAATGTTTAGTGTAGGCTCCATTTTTTTTTTTCCTCGGCCAGTGAGGAGGCTAACCTGGTAGCAATAGCTTATGATCCGTAACGTATGATCCGTAGCTAGGTTTGCACGAATCAGTATTCACGCGCCCATAGAACAACGGTTTCTTCAGGCATTTCTTCAAGTAATGAGATGAAGAAAGCAGCCTGATTACTGAAGAGGTGCCACTCGAGAATCACGCCGAGAGAACTGCTCCAGGTGACGGTCGAGACAATAGATGGCGCATATTAATGGTGTTCGTTGTTTTAACGGAGGATGAGGATCAAATAGCTGAACTTCTTGGTCCGAGGGCCTTCGCCCATGTGCTCTTTTGGCGTTTCCATGGTGAGCCATGAGCTTTGTTTACTTTGATTTGCTTCTTCAGCTGGAAGACTGGCACAGCTGTAGGAGGGCCTGTAGGATTAAGAGTTCCATTGCCACATCGTTTTCTTGCCCCATCTACCTGCTAGAGATGCAGTAAGAGGCCATTACCATGGAAATGCAATGTTTACACGCATGAAAGAAGTCAATTATTTGCTTTTTTGGGGCATGCAAAGAGAATGGCAGACTGTGTGGGGTTTTACTGCTTGTCTGCCTCATCTCATCCTTAGCTCTTGTTGTTTTTCTTAATGTCTTCCCTGTCTTCTACTCAGCCACAGGAAAAATAAATTGTTTAAAGGTCCATGCGTTCCTTCCTGCGGATAGATAACCTTAATAGATGAATGTGAAAGCAAGCGGAGAACTTAAAGAAATTGTTTAGCCTACACGTTTACACGTTTTAACTCGCCTTGTCCTGATCCTGATGATCTTCAGGGGGGCTCCCCAGCACCCATCCCAACAGAGATGGGTAGGAGTTGCTACCGCATCACTGAGGCATTGGTGTGTTGTCCCCTTAAAAATGTTTTCAGCTAAAACTTCTCTCTGAAAGTGACTCAGCAACACTGTGCTGCCTTCTGGCGCTTGCTTTTTAGTTAGGCTGTATTAGCTAAAGCTGTCTGGGTCCCCGCTCGCTTAGATTGCCAGGTACACCATGTTTAGCCAACAGTCTGTTCTGAGTCTGAACTGTCTGCTGTGATTTTTGGTGCTCATTTGGACATGCTACCCATGTCCGTGACCCCTCTGATTAATCTTCTTGAGGATATAGTTTGACTTTTGTACCGAAGTTTGAGTGTGATGCGATACCCCTTATTTTTTTCCTAACGTCTCTGTATCTGTGAAAGCCTAGATATGTAGCATATGTACTGTTAGGAACTTCTCATGTCATAAATGGAAAATCAATGTACTCTAAACTCGCTAAAGCCATTAGTACGTGTGCCTGCATTAAGGAGCAACTTTAGTGCACGCCGAGCACTTTGCGTATAGAGCGATACCCATTATAGGACAGGTCAGAGCTGAAATATCCCTACCTTTAGAAACGTTTCGTAATCGTTTTTAATCGGTGTACACTGAAATTCGAGACACTGTTTTGAGAAACAAAGAAAGAAAAAAATCTGATTAATTGGAACAAACCATTTTCTTCTCCATCTGTTGGAGAACGGAATATAGAACCTGCATGATATTAGGCGGAAGTATTCAGACGAACGTATGTTAAAGCTGTTATGAATGGGATGAGTTTCTTTTCTAAACCGTAAAGTACATCAGCTGACATTTTCCCCAGTAGGACTTTTTTTTTTTGCGTTTAATGGCACTGCTGATCTCATTAGTTTTATCTGATATTAAATCAGTTTTCTATTTTCAACCCATTTTGACCTTCACCTCATGTAACCGTGAAAGAATAGCCGTTATTCTGCAGTGCCAAGTAAACGCAGTTGCGCCCTTACATAAATCAGGAATGACTAATCGGAACAATGCTCTTTAATCAAGGTTTTCAGTGTAGTTGTTTAGATGGATGTTCTTCTGTACAGCGAGCTCTTTTTTTTTTTTTTTTTTGGAGCTTACGTTTCCTGTATTTAAAAGGCAACCCTATCCAGCTGCAATCCAAGTGACTGTGAATGAAAGGCAATGCTCAGTCCTAATACTGGCAGCTTGACAGTGCTGGGATTTGAACCCTGTATCTTTTGGTAAAATAGTCCAGTATATGAACTACATAGTTCACCGCTTCTTAAGTTTAGCGTGTCGCCCCTCAGCTGTCCATTGAGACCTACGAAGCCCTGCTGGAGACTGGCACTCCCATCAGGATGCTCATCAGCCCCGATTTCTGCGGGTTCCATGGTGTTCGGCAGATTATGAAATGCATACCGTCGTCGAGCATGCAGTCCAACATGAGCCGATTTCGCTGATGGTCCGGTCGCATATCCGTCGTTCAGTGGCCATGAGAAACTGTCCCCACAACTGTTGCATTTCCGCGCCTCCTCCTCCTTGCCAACAAAGTCGGGCTCTTGCTGTTGTCGCATGGACGATCCCCCGCTTTAGTTTTCTTCGTACGCTTCAAAGCGATTCCACAATCTGCTAATCACGCTTTGGGATGTTCCATGTTCTGTTGCCACTGCTGCGTTTGACCAGCTCCAAGACGTCCTGTTGCTCTCCAAGCTTCACATTCAGGCAAATCGTGCTGCAGAGGCATTGCACGGGCTGGGAAGCTTCAGGACGTGCACTTTCAAGACCAGGCAATGTTCAGATACTCCAGCACTTGCAGCCTTTTACATGGTGCATTTTCATCAATGGAAAGTTGTTTTGCATCTCATTTGCACTATAGAACAACTTTCTTTGACTTGTTGTTTATTTTTGATCGGCCAATTAGTGCAGTAATTAATGTTTCAGCGAAGAAAACGACTAAGATTTCTGAAATTACTCGAATTTGGTTAGGGACCGTCAACACTTGCCACACGGCTTTCCCCTCCCTCAGATTTTTTTCTTTCTTTTTTTTTTTTTTTTTCTGCACAAATCCCATGCACCCATCTTTAGAATTGCTCTTTAAACCAATTTTAATGATGGTTTGTATAGAGGACCAAGACGTAGCTTTATAATTCAACACCTTGATCTCAGCAAGATAATTAAGTAGCTGCAGTCATAAGTTCTAGGCATTTTGCTCTGTTAGGCTCCAGTTTTTCAACCGCCTGCTTGCATTGCATTTACATGACGTTTTGTAAAAGCATAATAAGGGCCCTTGTAGCTATAGAACTATACAATTTTCTTATTGTCATCCTTTTCCAACAGTGTCCTGTCCCATATTTGCAGGCTTTGCCATTGCAGTGTGTTGAGTTTAGCAGTAGTTTTTGTCAGAGCAGTGAGTGCAGGCCATTTCGGAGACATCAGGGACGCTGGTCCACTCTTACCAGACACACCTGACCACTCTTTGGCCCCCATCTCTAGGACCATCTGTTCCCACTAGCACTCGCATCATGGACAAACACAGTCATGAGGCTCTAATGGGGCGCACAAGGAAGCCTGTGACCTTGACACCGCTTAAGTGTGTGCGTTGTACAGAGATGGGGGAATGATGGATGATGGGTACGAACAAGTGTGATTTTGCTTTGTCAGTGCAAAACACTTGCATGGGTTGCCTGGCGACGCATTTACCTTAGTGATTGAGACAGGGTCGGCCGTTTTTCAGAC
Organism: Parotocinclus haroldoi; assembly: GCA_034779995.1. NCBI lineage: Eukaryota > Metazoa > Chordata > Actinopteri > Siluriformes > Loricariidae > Parotocinclus > Parotocinclus haroldoi. Next base: position 13,364 of record JAUZST010065703.1, on the reverse strand, counting down.
GGCTATGATAGAATGTGGACTTTGGAAAAACACGGTCATTTAGGTCTGGGTTTACTGTGAATGGGCAATGCAGGTGATGCGCACCTACGTTTCCTGGTTTCTGTTTCAGCTTTTGTTGCTATGAAAAATGTACGGCAAGAAATCTGTTCCTGCTCTGTCACTACCACAATCTCAAAGCAACCTAGGAAATTGTAGAATAACTGCTATAAAATGAACTATTGCGCACTTGCACAGCAAAAGATCTTTATTAGCTTCGTGTGCAATTCCCATCTCCTTATAATTTTATTTTGCGTCGTTTTAACTAATGCGGTGATCGCCGAGAAGCATTAGAGGAAAAAAAAAAATCCAGACAAGTTCAGTGTTTCGCTTTACTGAGAAATTTAGAAGAATGTTTTCAGCATAGGAAGTGTAAGAGCAGTTGTGGAATACTGCCAGATGTTTTTGTTTCACTAAATTAGGCATTATGCTAATGGAGCACTTCCAGAGGGAAAAATTTGACATCCCGCTTATTTTCACATCGCTGCAAACTTAAGAGCAAACGCCCATAGTGGCAATTACTCTTACAATGTCGCCACAGCGTTTCTAATATGGCTACGTAGGCTTTGAGCGATGGACCGGTGTATCCAGGGTACGAATTCAAATTCAAATTTATTTATATGGTGCTTTTTACAGTGGAACATCGTCTCAAAGCAGCTTTGCAACATTTGTTATTGTATCTTAAAAGGCCAATCCCAAGTTGAGCAAGCCTAGGGCATTGTAACAGTGGAAAGGGAAAAAACTCCCTGACAGTAGAAGGAAGAAACCTTGGGAGGAACCAAGACACGAGTTAACTTGTGCACCCCAAATTCCAGTGTAGGCCCTGCTATACACCTTGCACCATTCCCGCATTACCCTGTGACCTTTCTTGTTCCGAGTGTATTGGTTATCTTGAATTCTCTTTAAATACTCCTTAGATTTTTAGCATTTGCGGACGGTTGTGAAAAATGCAGCACAGTGGCTATAAAAACATATTTAAAAAATGAGTTATTTCTGTAACACTTTCAGCCCTGAATATACTTTAATGAAATGCATTTGCTCAAGTTCATTTATAGAATATGTTTCACTACTTTAACCAATCAAAATGTATTTCTGTAGCGCTTTTTACAACGGAGCATCGTCTCAAAGCAGCTTTACAATCTTGTTTGATCTTAAAAGGCCAATCCCAAGTTGAGCAAGCCTAGGGAGACAGTGGCAAGGAAAAACTCCCTGAAAGTAGAAGGAAGAAACCTTGGGAGGAACCAATGTGAAGCAAAAATGATGTGCTGAGACATTTTGTAACCTGACTCCATCTGGTTAAAGGATTTCCATGAATTGTAGAAGCGTGCATATTTTTCGTCATCAATCATGCAGGCCGTATTTGAGGTTCATTTAATTTAGGATTTGAACACATTTAAGCTGGTACATGCTCAGGGCACAAGTATGTGCGTCCGTGGTCAGAATTAGTCAATTTACAGTTTGCTTTACAAATGCGAGTGGAAGACCCAGGCCATAATGTTTACCGTAAGTGCAAATGTATTCATTTTTAAAATTTAAATATTTAGGTATGCACTTTTTTTTCTCTCTTGTGAGGATTGTAGTCTAGGGCTAAAGTTGTAAATGCTGGACAGTCCATCACAGGGTAATACACACTTGGCAGAACATCTTGCAGGAACCAAGTCTTTCTGGTATGTTTTTTAAGACGAAACCCCACCAAGATGCCTTGCCATGGAGACCTGCTCACAAGACAATTCATGAACTGAAGTTTCCTTGAGCTATCCTACTGCCCCAGCACTCAATGTAAAATTTAGCCCAATTTCAACACTTTACATTATTTATTCAACTGCTAGCTAGATTGGATTCAATTGCCCTCTTAGGACTGACGGGGTTGTACCTTGGGAAATGATTGAAATGCAGGATTGTTTTTGCGCTCCAATTAATCCTAAGCGTCCTTAAGTTGCTTTTGAACATGCATGACCTTATGAACTTGCATCGGCCAGTCATGGATTAGGTCGGAGGCCAGACCTGGTCAGATTGTATAGACCAGGGATGGGCAAACTTTTTGACTCGCGGGCCACAGAGGGTTCTAAAATTTGACCCTTTTTTTTTTTTCGGCAAGACGGATCTTCCGACACCACTTGAATGCAGCATAAGTCAGTGTTTCAGAGTGTCCCATCTATCGAGAAATGCCAGAATTGCAGGGAAGATAAAACATTAACAAGGTTTATCATTATAATTTATTCTGATTCGGGATTAAAAAGCTTAACGGGCCGCAGTTTGCCCACCCCTGGTATAGACCATATTTTCTGCTTGTTCAGCACCAACGTGGTATTGTTTTCTCTCATAACTGCAAGGGGTCAGGGGTTATGTGGATGGAACGAGATATGTAAGGTGTAATAAAAAAAATGTAAATAGGAATTTGCTCTCTCTAGTAGAATTCTGATCTTGTCTCGGAAGCGAGTGTAGCCGCCTTGCTCCACTGCACCCATCTCCGTTTTGACATCCCTTTCTCCGCGGCGGCTGCTTGGACTGACACAGCCATCAGCAGATGTTGATCCGGGTCAGCGGAGCAATGTCTTAAGTGCAATTCTTACCAGTGTCACTTTCTGCAGTGCAGCTGAATGCTCAACCGTGATCCGAAACAAAGTCGTAGTGTCAGCCGTATGTCATTTGGCAGAATGATTCACTTTGACAGAGAACACTGACCACACTAAAAAATCCTGCAAGGAAGATTTGGTAAGAGCCATTTGTCTTTTTCTTCCTCCTCAAGGAACAAAACCCAGCATAAAACCAGGTGTAGTTCGGTCTTTTCAAAACGCATAACCTCCTCCATCTTGAGTGTTAGTTTGATTTATTTAACGTTCAGTCAGCATCGTTGGCTGTTAGTCTGTCGCGGTCATACCGGGCCAATTTGGAGCAACCAATAAACCAAAACCAGTCTCTCTGCACTGTGGGATGAAGGCAGAGTACCAGGAGTAAACCCCCACAGACTCGAGAGGATGTGCATACTCCACACAGGTTGGGATGCCACTATGCTGCTTCAGACTTTAAAGTAATTGAATCATTTCTCTTTACTACGGTGATTGGCCAGCACTACGAATACCATTTAAGACATTTTAGATGTCTTGGGTCAGTCTCTAAAACGTGCATGCCCATTACATGTGCGCTCAAGTGTACTGCTGCCCTGTCCAGGTGTTTCCTCTCCTAGCACCCTGTGCTGCCAGGATTGGCCTTGAATTGGATTAAGTGGTAATGAATGAGCTGGCTGCATCCATTTCATTTTCCTTTGACCTTCCGTTAGTTTTGAACCTGAAGATTTAAAACGGTTACAGAATCAATGTTCAGTTACAACCCTAAGCCTTTTTTTTTTCACGTTTACCACTTTTAAATAGATAAAATGAGCTATAATGTTTGCCTTATGTTAATGTGAAATCATGATGAATGATTCAAAATCAATTTGCAGGGTTAGATTAGGATTTGTTTTTCCCATTAAAGCCTCAAATAATGGAGTCCAGTCACTGAGTAAATTTACATAATGGATGCACCATGTTAATGATTACAGGTTGTGCTTTCCTTGAAAGGACGCTGATGTATACTTATGATGTAAAAGAACAGCTTGTATATTATGTATGCCACTCTGTATTTTTTGGCGATGTATCGTGTCGATCTTTAGTTATTATAACTGCTGGTAGCATCCATTTTCAGTTTCAGTTTGCTTAAATCAAATGGGACTTTACAGGGTATGTAGCCACAAGTTCAGGGTGGAAAATGTTCATATGGGCATAAGTATTTGGACCCTTTGCTATGACGCTTGAAATTTTGCTCTGGGGGCATCCCATTTCTCTTGACGGCATTTCGGGTGTTTTTCACCTTGATTGGAGCCCTCCTGTCCTAAATTCAGTTGATTGGACAAATGCGTACGATCCTGGAAGAGTCCTGGTTGTTCGGAATTTCCATCTAAGAACTTGGGTGCGCTTGGGAACTTTCAGTGCAGCAGAGTTTTTGTAGCCTTCTCCAGACCTCCTGCCTGTGAGCTCTACAGGCAGTTCCTCCTCATGGCTTGGTTTTCACTCCATGCATTGTGATCTGTAAGACCTTATATTATGGACTGGTTCGTGTCTTTCCAAATCATATATGCGACTGAATTGATGAGCTCCAATCAAATTCAAGGTTTTAAACAAAGGGTCTGAATAGGGTTTATCCATGGAAAGGTTTTTTTTCTTCTTTCGCTTTTAAATCAATTTGCAAATCTCTTTTCTCATTATTGAGTGCAGATTCATTTGGGACAACATTAGTTTTTTGTCTTCGTCTGTGATTCAGACTTTGAACAAATCAAACAGCCTTTCAGAACCAATGAAGCGCCAAGAAAGAATTCCGAGGTTGTTAACTGGGCCCTAGAACTTTCTTAGCTAAAGAACCTAGCCACATTGCTGCACATGATGCATTTGTACCAGCACTACACTATCCTGCTTGTGTCTGCACTGTGCTGAGATTGGACTACCAACCAAATATCTATGTAGCAGTATTGAGGAGGCTGACGAAATCCGGTGAGCAATGGATTTTCTTGCCCCTTTTCTCCCTGAGGACAAGGAGTAATAATAGTGATAGCCTGTTGAGAACATTTTCGTTCCTCCCGCTACTGACTCACATAATGAGTGCATTTACAAAACCATGAGGTATTACACGTGCATATAATAAAGTTAAAAGGCAAGTGAATGCGAGTCTGAGACTAGTTTTTGTTTGTATTAACGTTTTCATACCTAGTGATTTCTGTTCCAACAGAAATCGAGACGCGTCAAAATCGTTCCAGGCTACTATTGTACAGCGTTGGTGAGCCCATGAAACTTGTAGTCATAGTTGCCTCTTGACAGGAGTGGCAGCGGGTGCGCTCATCTCCTGCTCGAGCTCATCTTCAAGTTTCAAAATGCTGTTGACGTTAGTTTGCACACAACCTCAGTTGTCACGAGTGGTTACAGGAGTTACTTTTGCTGCTTTCTAGCAGCGCAAACGAGTCTGGCCATTCTCCTCTGGCATCAGCAAGGCATTTTGTCTCCGAGAACTGCCTCTCACTGGATATTTTCTTTTTTTCTTTTTTGGACCGTTCTCTGTAAACCTTAGAGGTGGCTGTGTGCGAAAATGCACGTAGATCTACAGTTTCCAAAATACTCAGAGCAGCCCCATCTAGTGCCAACAACCAAGTCCCTTCAGTCAGCTTCCTTCTATTCTGTTGCTTGGTTTGAACTTAAGCGGGTCATCATGGACGTGTCAAATACAGTGCTCAAAGGCATCGAGTTTCTGCCATGGGATTGGCTAATTAGATTTTTTTCAATAAGTAAAAAATTTGAGCAGATGTATACCCATAAAAGTGACTGGTGAGTCTATAATGTCAATTCCTGATCTTCAGAATAACATCAACATCCAATCAGAGCAAGGCAGCACAGCTCCAGGAAATGTTGTTCAAATGTGAGATCTTTTTTTTTTTTTTTTACCTCTGTGGGGTTTTATCTTAGCTGCTAGAACATTTGTGTAGATTTTGCTGCTATAAACTGCCCCCAGACCTATTGATAGTCCATCTTCAAATTTGGCCGGGCAGCACGGTGGTTCGGTGGGTAGCACCGCTGCCTCAAAGCAAGATGGTCCCAGGTCCAAGCACAAGGTCAATTCTGTGTGGAGTTCGCATGTCCTTACCGTACCTGTGTGGGTTTACTCCGGGTGCTCCGGTTTCCTCCCACAGTCCAAAGACATGCATGCTAATTGCTGCCTCTAAGTGCCCTACGATGGATTGGTGCCCTGCCTAGGGTTGTTCCTGCCCTTGCACCTAGAGTTGCCAGGTGGGCACCGGCTGGATGGCCCCTGTGTGGATCATGGATGGAAATCTTTCAACCCATAACTGGCGTTTAAACACGTTTAATATTGAGTATGATGATTACCTGGTTTGAACGGGCAACCAAAGAACCGTATGATGATTGTGTTTAGAAAAAGCATCCTTGCTGATGCTCCGTATTGGGTCGACAGGTGCCGCCAAAAGACTGCTCAGTTCAAGGACACCGCTCAGTAAATACGCACCCACCGTAAGGTTTGATGGGGGTTTGTTATTTGTCAGTTCTCGTATGCGCGGTCCAGATGGGTGCTGTGTATGGGTAAGTGTGTATGCACATAGAAAAACGTAGACACAATTTAAAGACCGGTCCATGTCTTCAGAAAAGGCGGACGCTGTTCACATCAGGAAGACACCGCGCGTTGGAACACTGCTTTCACCTCAGAGCAAACTTCTTTCAAATTTGCCGTCACGATGCAGCGTAGAATCTGGGCAGGCATGGCAGTGTGAGGCGCAGGTTGAGGTGGCGAAGGTCGCTCGCGCGTTGGGTGTCTGCTGGAGGAGGACCAACTTCATCTTCCTACCTTGAGTGCGCGCTGCAGATGTGCAGCTCCACACACAGCAGCGGGGTGCTTCCTTCCTAACGCAATGCCGGCGCGTCGAATCGCTCACGTAACAACAAAGTCAGTCATTTAAGGACTCGAGCAGAACAGCTTTTCATCTCTTTTTCACGTCCAGGATTCAGTAGGTTGCGTAAACGGTCAAAGAGATGCAGACAGGCGACGCTGGTCCGAGCGGATGACACGGGCTGCTCGCGCGGATAAGTGCCGTTCTGCCTAAAGGAGGATGAAATAAACTTGTTTTGAACGAGAACACGTTTCACACCAAGGTCCGAGTCCTGATAGGAACCGGAACCCATTTTTGAGTTCTTTCCACACCAAGTTGTGATTAATATCTCCGGTCACGATGAGCGATACCGTGTCACCATGAAACTGCTGCAGATCTTCGTCATTTGCGGATTTCTTTTCCCTCACATCAATGGTGAGTCTCAGCTTGCGATATGTAGCGTCTCGTATGTTTGTTTGTTTTTTGCTGTAATGATGATGGCTGTCCGTGTGGAGTGTTGCGCTCGGTCAGACAACACTTTTTAGACCAGGCTTTTGAGGACTGACAGGTGATCATGAGACTGGAAGTTGTGACGCTACCTTTCGTATCACCTCATCAAATCTACATCAGGGATCATTCCCTTTTCTGTTTATTTATTATAGAAGTCCGGAATCCGGTGTTCATGGCTAGTATTTCCCCCCCACAAGTGTAAAACGAGACAGTTCTATTAATACAACGTGCAATTTATAATATAATATAAAGTTTAAGATCTCTGGGGGGTTATGTAAAGTGGAGTTTCTCGCTAGTATAATATCCGAAGTGAAATGTTTGTAGATCCAACATAAAAATGCTGCTGTATGACATCTAGAGAGAATAATAATAATAATAAGTTTAATTTCTATAGAGCCTTTCTCAACCCCAAGGGCACTTTGCGTCATGTGTAACAAAAATAAACACAGTGTACACAACATAAGAAACACAATCTAATCTAAGAAAGTATGGCTGAGCTTAGATTTTTTTGTCATGAAATCTTGCTATATTGTACATCTGAGGTGAAGTATTGCTTTTTGTGCAGTACATGGTGTGAAATCTTGGTTGTGTGTGTGTGTGTGTGTATAATGTTAAATAATATTTCTAAAATGTGATGTGAAATCTTGATTCTAGTGCAACATGATGTAAGACCTTGTTATAGTGTGATATCTGAGCTGATATTTTGTTTTTTTTCGGTGTAATGTCCGTATATTTTAGTGTATAAATGACTACACAGCTACACAACTTTTGTCATTACGTGCTAATTATCTTTGTACTACACTGCTGAGTAACTATTAAATATTTGCACGTTTTAATGCTACATTGAATACACTGTTGGGATGTTGTGTGCACACAAAGACAATAACGAAACTGTAAATCGTCACTGAGAACAACATCTCCTCGACGATGGGTGGAATTGCGTAGACGTAGTAGTGGTGGATGTCTTGCGGTAATGTACTAGGCCCAGTCTCCCAAAAGCACGGTAAAGTTATGATTGCCTTGCTGAGTCTGATGCAAAGCCTGATCATCGTTTGGTCCTATTGCTGCAGCACTTTGGGGAAATTCAGCCTTAAGCTGCATTAAATGGCTTAATGGAACGTTTTTTTTTACGGGTGCCGTTTCTTGTTAAGTAGAAGACGCCGTTGCAGAAGGTAACGAGTTCGGTCAAATTCTGAACATTATTTCGAATTTGCATCCTAAGACTCCTAGTATATTGAAGCTGTGCTCTTAGTACTAAAGTCCCTGAAATCGCCTCTCGTTTGTCTGTGGTTAAGATATTACATTGTCCTGCTTTGCTCTGTCGCTGTCTGCTTTTAGACAGCCTTTACATAAATGATGAGGTTATCTTTTGCAGGGTTTCCTAGTTCGCTTAATGTGTGGCAGGGCTATTGCACACTTGGATTGATTTGAGGTACATATAAGGGTTAGACCTAACCTTTAAAAATGACCGAGCCTGTATCTTTCTGGCCGTCCTACTACTTTTTTGATTGGGTATTTAATATTGGCTCCTTTACTGATTGATGTAATTGCTTTTCTTATCTTACTGAACAAAGAGAATTGTCTTCATGCGAGTAGCATATGGGCTTTGATTAGTGTGTATGTGGTTACGTATCAAAACGGACAGTTTCCAGGTCTAGGCGCAAGCCCTGCTTGAAATCCCGGTTCCTAAATTATCCTCGTCTTGTGCTTAGTGGGGAATGGCAAGGCATCAAAGTGAGACATTGGAAACAGCTACAGTAATCCGGCAAATCCAGGACTTAATGGCTGACTGTATGGTAACTGAGTAAATTGGTATTACTGTTATCCTCCTATCTAAGCTGCGGCCATAGTGGACAAAATGCATTCCTTTCCACAGTTGCTGTCTTGAATCACATCACGAATATAGCTCAGCTATGCCTTAACCCACTCTGCAAGTGAACTTGCTATATCCCGCGTCTGCAGCTTCTGAATTTTCAAAACAACATCAAGGCTGCCGTGCCCGTTGAGCTTCTGTCTGCTTTCTGACTTTCAAAGAAAATATCTTAGAAACCGTGGAATATCTGAGAGCTGTCAAATCTGACAAGGTGTTGAGGGGTTGCGCATTCCATCACCCTCTCCATCTGTCTCACCATTTGCCGTGGCTTGCCGACTCGCCGGAAAAGGCACATGGCGAATGTGAATATAGATATGCACGATGTACTCGCACATCTACCACATACAGCGGCGGTTGTACTGGATGAGTTGCAAAACGGCAGTAGGTGGCTGCCAGTCTTGCCAATAACGTCCACCGTGGCAAACCCACACATGACCTGCCAATGCTTTATTTCTTGCTGTTCCTGAGAATATGATCCGAATCCAAACTGTGCTTCTACGTGTGACCGAAGTTTCTTAGTGAGCAGAGTTTTAGTCCTTAGTGGGTGTCTTGTTTGTGCTTTCCGACTTCATGTTGGGACTTACTTTAGTCAGACTTGGCTGCAGAGAGCTGGTTAGACAGACCGTCTAGAGAGAGAGGGAGAGCTTTTGAAATTGAACTACTGATGGAATTTCATATATAGAGACTCTAGTGTTAAATCTTTAATGCAGTCTACAGCTACGGGAGAGCATGACTGAGAGGGTGGATTTGAGCATCGTGATGCTCTCAAAGTTTTGCTGTCTTGGCGTGCTCATTTACATTTGACATGCTTTCGATTTGAATTGCATCGATTTGGGCAAAAGCACTTAAAATTCATAGCTAATGCTCCAGGTTGTGGAAAGTAAGCGCTTGCTGAGTGATGGCCAAATGACGCACATGTTTACGTTGAGGATCCCGTGTACTGTAGCTTCACAATCCTTTCCCTTATTGACCTTATAACACCAGGGCCTCAAACGTTGTAGCCCACCACTGTACTGACCTGGGTCTGAGACGAGACAGTTTGTTTCAGTGTCACTCTCAAGCACTATTGGCATGTCATTTGTGATGGTCTGTCACCCACACCCCAGGGCATGCTTTCGTTTGCGGTTATCTCTCTGCTTACGTGCTACATAACAATGTGCCCCAAGCCATACAACAGCAAGAGAAGAAATGTCCATCTTTTTATACTACCCATAATTCAGTGTTACATGTCAGGACAAGTTAAGTCAAATAAATGAATATATATATATATATAAAATAGAGAGAGACACGAAGTCTAAACACCAAAAAAAAAAAAAATGCAGAAAATAGCATCGTATGATTTTTGAAATAATTATTTTAGATTTTATTTCATGAAACAAGTATTTGACCAACTACCATCCTATTCGTCACTCGTTACCAGTATTAATTGCACCTGCTTTTACTCATTACCTGTATAAAAAACAAATGTCCACACATTGTCAGTCACACTCGAACCTCTCCACCGTGCTCATGACCAAAAAGGACACCAGGGACAGAATTGTAGGCTGGGATGGGCTACAGGACCGTATTCAAGCAGCTGGGTGTGTGGGCAGCAATTATTAGAATCGATAGCGTACCAAAAACTTATTTTTCCCCCACTGTATTTGGGCCCACAGCCCAAGTTATATAATTAATATAATTATAACATTTTATAGCTTAAAGAGGCAAGCTAAATTAAAAAAAGGACATATTTAAATAGATTTTAATAATAAAATATACAAGTGTATAGACGATATAGATAGAGTACAATAATCCGTAGCAGGTGGCCATTGGTCTGTAGTGTCCTCATTGCTAAAAAAAACAATGGACCAGAACGCTTAAAATGTTCTCGCAGTCGGTTGCGGTTTGGCCGCTTTCAGGTTCAATTTAAAATAACTGATAACACCTTGGTGTTTGTTGCCAAATATCTGTTTTTCCTCATCTGGCCGAATAACTTTTTAGCATTTATGTTTATGGGCCTTGTGAGGTGTTCTTCCATCTCACTTTTCACACTTTTGTTGCACCAATCCTTTTGTTTGGACCAATCCTGCATAGGAACAGCAAGTTTACACCAGATTACTGTTTTTGTGTGTGTGTGTGTGTGTGTGTGTGTCTATGGTAACGTTAAATCTGTTTCGATCAGAATTTAACGTGGATATTACAGTGCACACCTGTATCTGAAATGCAAGTCCTAGTTTCTATCCCCTTGTCCTGTTGAGCGTTGCCGTTGAATTACAAGTAATTGTTTTATTAAGAGTTAGCTTTATTCTATTATAGCCTCTAGTGATTCGAATAACATTATTTCACTAGGTCTTATGAATGTAAATGAATGTCATAAAACACAGTTATGGGAAGATTAAATATCAATATTGATCACTTGTGATATTGCCTGAGCAGAGAACTACCAATTTAATATAATCAGTCATATTGGTCTAGCTCTGTGGGGATGTACGTCATAATAATAATAATAAAATAAAAAAACCCCAGCAGTACTAACCCAGCTACACAAATCCATTTATATGGAAATGTTTTTTTTAAAAATTATTATTATTTAAGGCTGTGCAAACCTCTGTGCCTTTGTGCGATTGTATGTGCACTTGGACCCAAATCTCTTCACCAGGATGGCGAGCGGAGCTTTATGGAGCCTTTTGATGAAAAGCTGATTGAATTCACTCCTCTGTGCTTATTGAGATATTATAAGGAAGACGCGCTCCCTACGCTGTCCGATTCTCTTACCTGACCCTCCTGCTGCAGCGTAATTGATTTGTTTGTTCTTGATCTGGTCATTGACTGCTTTGTTCTTAATAGATACTTGACTGTTCATGCGTAGCGTACTGCTGACCAAAATTAGGGGACATTTTCAAAATGAAATATCAGGGGATGCTTCAGACCCTTCCCAACGACCTTGACCAAAGCAAGCAGGAGTAGAACGGAATGCTTTACTTTCGCTAAAACCTTTAAACTCAATATCAGAACGAATACGTTTTGTTGACACTAAAGGACGTTATTTACGATTGCTTGTTGCAATTTATTTATGATTAGAAATCATTTACATTTGCGTCATTTCCAGAGCGACTTACAATCCAAACAAGCGTGGGTTAAGGGCCTTGCTCAGGGAGCCCACTGTGGCAGAGGCGGGATTTGAACCCTGGTCCTTCTGGTCCATAGTCCAGTACCGTAACCACTAGGTCACAACAGTCAAAATCCCAAACTCATGCTACTGAAACTGTTCATCAACTGCTCATCAAACAGCCAATCACGCGGCAGCAACTCGACCCGTCGTGCCATGTAGACGAGTTCAAACGAAGCATCAGCTGTTGATCTACTGGGAGAATGGCCAGACTGGTTCACAGTAACTCGAATCCTGTCTCGTCATGACCAATGATGTTTGTCAAACCTTGAAGCGGATGCACTATTTCGAGGCCAAGGGCGTGGGAGTGGCCCTGCAACACCAATTAATCAATGAGCTCAGAAGCTCAATCGGAAGTCCTGAACATCTCTAGCCAGTACGTTTTGCCATCGTGTTACGCAAAGCTTTTTTTTTTTTGTAATACATTCCGTCTTATTCCATCAAATTTGAACCCCTTTTGCTGTAATTACTCGCCATCGTGGGATCACTTGTGTTAAAACGTTCATCAGTAAATCTTAACCTCTTTTTAAACAATTTTTAATCGGTTTGTTTGCTTCTGGGATAGAATGTGCCGAAAATAGATTTGTTGGATTACAGCTGGGGAAAAAAATGCTCTTAACTAATTAAAACAAAAAAAAAGAAACCAACTTATTAGGAAACTTGCCACGTAACAACATGTCACCACACAAAGATAAAATCTTAAGCAAATAAACTTTACTTTGCTTTATACTACTGTGTTAATTGAAGTCTAAAGGGCAGAAAGGGTACATTGGGGCATATTTTTTAAGGATTTAGTGTTTCTCTTACGCCTTCCTAAGCCTTACATGATATGTTTAGCTGATTCCTCTCATACCCAGGCCTTTTTCGTTTTCGTGTAGTGTAGTTATAGTTCTCATTTTGACTCCTAATCCTGGCCAGGGTCATGATTGGTGGATACATTGGGAAATTCCTTGGGTACAGTCACAGACGCGAGTCCACCGGAAGGCCCTGTCACCAAACGTTTGCGTTTCGGCTCCCGATTCTCAGGAACGGCTGTTTCCAGCATCTGGCTCTCAAATCCAAATCGCAGAGGCTTTTCTTTTTAAAGTCAATGAGTTGTATATTGAAAATTATTTATCGTCGTCTCGGATATTTTGTGAAAGAGTTACGGTAACGAACACATAAATCTCTCTGACATAATGTAGGATCCTCCTAAACTACATGCTTGTTTGACATGTTATGTTCGCCTTTATTACATTTTATTAGTAAAATTCATCTGAATAGAATCTCCATAATGTAGGTTCTGAACTGGACATGAGGATATCTGTATTTATCCTTTTTCCAGGTTCACGCCTTCGTCAGGAGGACTACCCGCCACGAATTGTGGAGCATCCATCGGATCTGATTGTGTCGAA